>JAJJWW010019517.1:0-238478 GCA_023531295.1 Papaver armeniacum
TTTTGGAAGGAGTGGAGCTATAAAAGAGAAGACTTTCTCAAAACACATTTTTTATCTTTTATTAATTAATTCTTTTTGCTTCTACTTTGTGTTCTAGGGTTTACACCATGAAGTCTTTTCTCTTTCTTCTTGTGATGAACTCCTTGAATATGAGTACCTAAGTTTATTATTGGTTATGGAATAAGTTGGATTTCCAAACATGGGTTTTTAATTGATAAATTAGTTTTCTCTCATATTATCGTTTTATGATTCACCATGAATATTGTTACATGATTTGAATGCTTGTTAGTCGAGTCGCGAGTCGATTGAGTTTGCTTTCATCTCTATTGCTAGATTAGGGTTATTATCGCTTAAAAGTGATAATTCCGGATTGCAAGTAGCATAAATATGATTATAGTTTGTAGTGATATATTCTTATGATCATATGTGAACCATAACCTTTGTTAAATCGGATTAGTGCGCTTTCCACGTTCGATTGCTTTGATTGCTTCTGATTTCACAAGGTATTGATGTCGCGATATTCTGATCCTACAGTGGGAAGGTGAACCTTCTGAAATAATTTCTGGAGACTCCACAAAATTGTGGGAATAAGAATCTTTTTCTGATGATCTCTAAGAAAGGAAATCAATCATTAGCAAGGATGGGAGTACTCACTTACCTTCACATCCGATCGACAATCAACACCACTCTCACAGCATCCATAGAAACGTCTTCAATCTTCGGTCTTCAACTGTTGATGATGAACTTCTTGAACTTCTTAGAACCTTGACAACTTGTAATTCTTCTCTTCAATTTCCTTGTTGCCTGAATTTTCTCTTAAATTTTTCTTCTTTATAAACTACAATAATAGATTTTTTTTTTATATCTCTTTTTTTTTTTTAACTAAGGGCCTAGCATGATGACAACTCTGTCCTTAGTTTAATCATTTTTTTCTTCTTTTCATTTTTTTTTTTTTTGGATGACTATAAAATACAACCTGAAAATAAAACAACAAAATAAATAATGAAACTACTAAAGCCATGGATGAAGGACTTTTTCACTTAATTCTTCACAACTTGTATTGTCTTGATTTCATAAACTTCACTAATTCTCATATTCTTCTGTTTTCTTTGCTCTTGTAAAATAAGTCTTCAACTTGTATATAGAATTCTGCACTTTGTACTGTATCTTCACTTTGGATATGAATTGTTACTCTTCCTTGTATTGTTGCATGTAAACCTCAGATTGTTTCAATCTTTCTTCATAGAATCTGGCGTTGCTCTGCTCGTTGATGATAATGTATTTCTATGGATCTGTTGATGTTGTCGAGAGAGAGAGAGAGAGAGTGGTGCTAACTGCAAATCAAACTACAAGGAGCTTTCATCTTTAGAAGTCATCCTCATGATTGACGAAATTAGCACTCAAGAGATCAAAAATAGTGCTGAAAGTGGTGCGAAGTTGGGTAGCTCACCATTCCTACCCGGATTTGACGTATGGTGACACACACTCTAAAAGGAATTTTTAGATAGTCACAAAAAATGAAGGTCGGTGCCTCGCTTGATGTAAAAATAGGTAGTCTCCACTAAAGGTGATCACAACTCTAATACCAAATATCTTTGTTGCACCTAATTTGCCCACCCGCATGGTTAAATCCAACTTTAACGCTCTAACAACTAAGAAACCCGATTTTGTTCTCTAGTTCTTCCAATTTCAGTTATTTCGGTCAGACTCTCTATGTAACATTGCTAGAAGCATGCAAGTGACTCTAAAATCTCTACAAATTGGAGGTTTTATGAATATTTACAAAGATTTTGAAAATTTTGAAGAGTTTTTTTTTTTTTTTCATTGCAAAAGGCTAAAAACTCTATATGAGAAATACTCCCCCAAACCTAAATCGAAAATTGTCCTCAATGTTTCAACATATGAGCAAAATTACAACAACATACCAGGACAGTGCAGAGTAGACGTAGATTTAAAGGAAAGAGATTACCATATGCAAACAGGATAGTGCTAAACCAGGAATGGATGAATGCTTTGAAAGCAAACAACAAGAGCGATAAGACAAAAAGTTTGGTTAGCACACATAAAAACTATACCTAAAGAAAGAAAAAGGGAAAGAAAATGGACTTTCAATTCAGATGTATGTACACAAGTGAACCAGTTCAGTCCACATAGACGGGGTCTTCCAAGTTAGTGGTCTCAACTTCTGGCGGAAGTGGCTCCAGAAATGGTTTCAATCTTTGACCATTGACCTTGAATATGTTCTTGGTTGCTATATTTTCAATTTCAACAGCTCCATGGGGGAAAACAGTACGTACCAAGAATGGACCTGACCATCGAGAACGTAACTTTCTTGGAAAAAGATTCAAACGAGTGTTGTACAATAAAACTTTTTGACTAGGTGTGAAAGACTTGCACAAAATGTGCTTGTCATGAAACACTTTGTCACACCCCGCAGATTTTAGGGCTAGAACCTAGTCCAGAATCCCGGAGCGCCACTATCGTAGGTCCAGATTTTCATTTTAAAAAATAAGAACAATGTAGAACTAGTAAAGAAATTTCAATAAAAAAATAAATTATTTACAAAACATCTTAAAAGATTACAATCCATAATTGAAAATAATTAAACAGCACATATCAACGATATTGAAATACCGAATCCCAAATTCCCGTGATATAATATAATTTATTTTCTTCATCTAGTGTCTCTGTATACTCTGTAGGGAGAGAGGGAAAAAGGGGTGAGCAACCACAGCCCAGTAGGAAATTTCCAAAAATAATATAGTGTAGCGGAAAAACAAACCAAACAATGCATCAAAAGCATAAATAAAGCAGTTAAATTCTTTTAATGATTTACTAATTTTTATTTCGAACATTTTACTCGAGAGCACTTCAAATTTAAGTAATAAATATCTTAAATTATTTTAGAACATTTTAGTAATTTTTCTTCAAACCAAATATCACTAGCAATATCTGTAGGTGTGTCCAACTTTGTAACTTCTTTTTATTTTAGATGTTTCTCACTTCATTGTCTTAACTAGACTTTCCCAACAAATCCTTAAATACTTTAGATTTACAACCATTGCCCACCGCGAGACACACTATTTGAATAGTTGTGGTCCTGAACTTGGCAAACTCGACAACCCCAACGTTTATCCATGGACCGCGGCCCAAATCACAATCAACCTTTAGACAACCCCATATCTGGTGCACCTCACAAGCGCAATAACTATTGTGACCACACCGGTATTCATAAGCGCGATAGCTATTATGGATACCTGATCTCATCAAACACGTCTCAACATACACATCTACTGCCCACCGGCATTTACAAGACTGATCTCTTAACAAGTATATTACCTCATTTCACTACACCATCGACCAACTAATATTTTTCGGACCAAGGATTTATCATTTATTTCTCCTTTTAAATATTTTACTTTCAAACAGTATACTTTTAAGTTTGCGGCTAATCATTTTTCGTTATAATTTGAAACTCTTTAGTTCATTACTTTTCTGATATGTCAAATCCCAAGTACATTTCTTCCGTTTTAGTTAATCAGAATTTTAGTAACAATATATATGAACGTGTGTTTTGGACAGTACAAATCCATTTCCATTCTCATGCAAAGCATTAAGATAGTATAGCCTATAGAGATAAAGTTCACAAGCACGTGCAGTTAAAGCCATATACTAAAAAGAATGAGCCGAATAAGAAGTCAACCAAGGCAAAATCCAGTTATAGAACTTGTGGAACAGCTAACGATAATCCAAGAGAATATATCATGACCTTAAGAGGGTGTTAGACAAAAACGTCCACAGGGTGTGTATAGGGTATTATTGGCTTAGCGTAAAGACAAAACTTGGGTTTTATTTTCAAGTTTCAAACCATATTCAATCACAATTTAGACTCGATGGAAGACAAGCTAGAGCTGGTGAAAGTCTACTAAGGGCATCAATTTAAATCAAATAAGATCACTCTACATATGAAACTAGTATTTCATTCTTTTTGAACAAACCAAGTACGTACCGATGACACCAAAACAGAGACAAAACTATTTACTTTCTTTTAAGAACGATAAATTCACTCCGTGCAACACAAAATTTCAGCTAAAGGTCCAAAACTACTAAAGCAAACTGTTTTTCCAACAACATAATGGTATATATATATATATATAGTTTCGGCAAGCCAATGCAATAAATCAATGCTAAAATAGTTTTAGTTTTTAGTAGAAACCCCTACCTCAAATCGCTTAAACTCCAAATCCAAATACGGTGATCGTATCGGTAGCGTAAAAGAAATCTCATACAAACTCCACGTTGTTTGTCGTCCAAACCGAAACAGCTATACTACATGGTCTTCTAATAGTTTGGGCATAGAAAATAGTCGAAGGAAAAGAAGATGATACGTTTAGTGCTCTTTAGGGTTGTGTTCACATGAGAACGGAAAGGAAAGCAAAGAGGTCGGCTGTATTTCTTTCTCTGGGTTTTGCTTTGGTTCACCACAAAGAACGAGGAAAAGAGGCTACTGCTTTTGGCTTAAAAGGAAGAAGCAAACGGAGACAAGAAAAGCCAGGGGCGGAGCCAAGAAATGTTGGATGGGGTGCAAAATTCTGCTATAGAGTGCAAACATTTTTTTAGGGGTGCAAAAATGGAAAATTAGGCTTAAATGTTAAAAAAAAAAATCTAGTTGGGCTTGAAATGGGCTTTGGAGGCAGCTGGAAAGGGGTGCAAGTGCACCCCTTGCAATTGGCTGCCTCCGCCCCTGAGAAAAGCCACAACCAAAACTTTAGAGAACTTCTTAGAGCAGTTCCTATGGAATGAACAAACTCCAAGTTTGTTCATTTTGCTCCTACTATGGAATGAACAAACATGAAAAATGGATGTTCAAATCAACAGATTTGTTGATTTGAACATTGAGTTGGATGAACGGGCGCGCGTCTAATGGAAGAGCGGGCGACCATGCCAAAAACGCGCGACCATGCCAAAAATGCCAGCGACATGTCCAATGACGCCCGCGACATTTCCAATGACGTCTGCGACTCTTGGATTATCGCCAAGTATAATCCGTGAATACTTTATTACTTTTTAATCTTATTTTAGATTTTTATTATAGGGAAAGCTAATATTTAATGGGGAAAGCTGACTTTTGGTCTTCAGATGTCGACTTTTGGTCAAGGCGGGTGGAAATGGGAAAACCTAAAACCATGAAAGATTATATCGAATAGCCGCCGTCTTCCGCTTTGTTCTTCTTCTCCCTTTACGTGAGGTCCATTATCAAAGTTGCTTCTACACCGGAAAGTTGATAATAACCCTAGTGATAACTTAACTAACGAGAGAAATGAAATGATCTCAAGCATAGAAAGTGATGATGATTCGGTTTTAAGAAAACCATTCATACTAATGAGATTTCATACCGAAAGGACGGTTTTCGATGGTTCATATACAAAATCAAAAAGCACTGAGTAGGAGGTGGAATTGATGGAACATATTACCTTTTCCCGGTGATTAATATATTTGATGGTTATTTCTGATGGTACTATTAATAACTAGCCCAGTTTTCTTATTCACTGGAATGCTCAGATAAAGTGCTGAATTTGGAGATTCATTCCCACTAAAATAGAACCAAAAAGAAGTAATGGAGATTTTATATTGTTATACTCACATTTTGAATTCGTATATAAGTGGTGTCTTTTCCATCTAGAATTATCTTAAAGTGTTTGATCAACTAATTTAAATTAGTTTTCAGGCCGAGTTAAACTTTGCAGATAGATTTTGCAACATACAAAGGTTAATCTTGTTGAAGGTGGTGGAGGAAGAAAACGAAGAATGATCAGGGATGACAGGCTATTTTCCTATTTCCACCCTTATTGACTGCAAGTCAAATCGCATATACTGAAGTCAGCTTTCCCCATATCATTTTTGGCTTTCCTAATAACAAAATCTTATTTTATCCCACTTTATCCTATTTTATCTCACTTCATCCTATTTTATCTCACCTAAATATTTTATTTTATTTTTCATCTTTATCCTACAAAACATTTTATATTAAAAAGAAATACTAGTGGGGTCCTAGAAAACCAAATCCGTTCATTTTTCCCTGGTTTACCATAGTGGAGAAACCCGTTTGGCCATCCACGTGGCTCAACAAAATTTTGAGTTTGAACATTACCGTAGGAATTGCTCTTATATACTTCCTTAATAATTAATTCACCCTAGTCATCAAAAAGAAGTTTCAAAGGAATTAACCTAGATTTTTGTTAGAGGGAGGGCAAAATAGGATCCGAGGAGAGCGAAAATCGTAACCAACTCGTTAACTAGGACGATTCTCATAGTGAGTTGATTTTTGTATTTCTACGGACCAAAGTACCCATATCTCTTAACAACAGATTTTGCGCTTTAATGCTCTTCAGGTGTCGATTTAACTCGATTAGGTTCTTGATAAAGAAGAGGGAGATCATAGTTCGTGTTCGGACTAAATTCTGAATGTGATTATCTATTTCGGATTAAATAGTGGATGTGATTATTGATCCATGTTTGTTAGCTTTGTTATGAAATCGTTGTACAAAGAAGAATCAATGATCATCTCATTCATATATATTAAGATATTGCCCTATTGGACGAGATGTATCTGCCAAAGCTTTAACAAGATCTGATAAGTAAAATTAAATGAATCTAAATGTTGGAATCCGAGACCGATACGATAAAAATCCTTTGATTGGGGATTAGCCACCAATTGACCAACTTAAAACACTCTCATTATATTTTTTTTTCATTAATTGGATAATTAAAACCCTAGAACAAACTAATATATTTATAGAGAACATATCTTGGAAAACAAGTAAATAACCCTAAACTAATTACTAAAAGCACTTGTATTTTAGATTGGTATTGGTATCCCAACATCCCCAACCCCTTGAAACACAACTTGTCCTCAACATCCCACCACGCTTCCAGACCCAACGTCCTTGTTGGCCCACTCTATCGACACTGGCCCGGCGGTAGCTCTTTCCTTATGGCGGCTCCACTCGACTACCAGTATTCAATGCGGGTGACAACTACGCCCATACATAGGTGCCCCAACACTTTAATCTATCTTATAGGTCACCCCTTCCGTGGAGCGGGCATGGATCGTGGTGGTTAGCTCTGATACCAAATGTTAGGGTACCGACCCAAACTCGTCATAAGCCCATGGGTAGAACTCAACTCGAAACCGGTTGACTAGATGAGGGAACCCATTGACTTATAAACTAACCAATTAAGCCCCATCTAACCAATGTGGGACTAAGGTCCAAACACTAAACGTTAGATCAAATCCATTAATTCAAGACATCACATGTATAAAGCCCTCGAAATTTTAATATGATCCCATTTATGTGATTTTTTTAATTCTTAAATTATGTAGCAAGTAGAATATAAATTAGATCAAAACACCACCTAATCAGAGAATGATTTTTTTTTACCATTTTATACCGTCTTTTCATGTCATGTGCATCAACCTTCTTCATGTTAGTTATCTATCTTGTAGAAATTGACGTTTAGTCCCATAGTTACTGGGCTTTAGACTATATAGTCCTGCTCCCTCAAGCCTAGTACCGTGAGATCCAAATTTACCCAATTTCGTACGAGTCGGTCCTTTTATAAACGATTCAGTCCAAACTATTTTTTTTGGTTGACAATAATGCCCATCAGATATGATTTTTTCCCGACTTCGTTTTCATTTCTTCATTTCTGATATCGAGAACTTCCAGAGTGAAGAAATCCTAAGAGGGAGAATTTAATTTCTCTAGTCTGCAATTTCAAGCTACAAACCTTAATCTGATAATCAAATAAATGGTTATCATCGGTGCATATTCTTGAAGATTAATTCCCAATTGAGGAGAAAACTTGATGAGATTTAATTTCTACAAATTAATTTGGAGATTTCATCATCAAAATCAATTTAAATTATAAGGTTATCTCTTCTTATGCATCATTTTAATTCGATTAAGTGCTATTAGTTGATTAATTTCGAAATTGAATTTTAGAGAAAGCCTTTTAGGGTTTCAAAAACATTAACTCTAAAGGTCCGATTTTAAATCATAGATGGGATTCGTAATTACTAGATCATCTTATCGTTTCTGATGCAAGAATCTTATAAAAAAATCACAAGACCTTAAATCTAGTATTACTACTGTTTTTTATACATGTACGGGTGGCAGATCTAGCTGATTTTGATACCTACTGCTTTCTTCTACATGGTTGTCTGTGTTTTAATGCATTATGATTTATGGATCTCTAAATTTTTCATTAAGTAATTTTCACTAGCCATTGAAAGTTCAAATAGATTTTGCTCTTGTATTGTCTAGGTATTGTACTAAGCACAATTAATATAATGCTTATAATATTCTTGCGCACCGAGAAGGATCCTGTTCTATTGGATATACAAATCAATTAGGCGATAACCTTAGTAGCGCATGGTTGATTTCAAAGGAAACTAACAAATGGGTAGGAGATACAAAGAACTAGTAAGAGATAACCACCCTCACAAAATGAATAAAAATTGAAGAACAAAAAGTAGAGCACCCACTTCTTTACTTTATAAATTAAACAAACCAGTCCTATCATTCCATATGTTCCTTTACTTTACCTTAAAATGTTAACAATTTTTTTTTTTTTTTTTTTTTTTTTTTTGTTATTGTAACCTGTAGGATTAAGTGAATGAAATTAAGTGCGCTAACTATTACTCCCTCCAGCAAAACAGATTCCCTTTAATCTAGTCCTTACGAACCATGGGAGTACTGTATAAGCATTTTATTGACTTTGTTAGAAATATCACATTCTTTCTTCCTATGATCTATCTCTTTCTCTCTGCAAATCTATTGTCTATTTTTTTTGGTATTTTGTTTTTTGAAATCTGCAAGTGGAATTATTGGGCAAGTTTTATTTGCGTTTTTGATGGTGTTTTGTATTGCAGCAGTGCCAAATTTGGCCAAGGAGTATATTGTTGGTGACGCTGAAGGTTGGAAAATGAATGTTAATTACGATTCATGGGTTAGTGGGAAGACGTATACTGTTGGTGACAGCCTAGGTAAGCCATTTAAAACACAATTCCACTGTCATTCCAACAGGAAAATTGATATATCAATTAGATTTTTTTTTATTGCAAATGTTTAAATATTGTTTATAGTAATACAATTTAAAATGATATTCTTACGCGCCGAGGGGGATCCTGGTTCTCTTGGATATACAAATCAATTAGGTGATAGCCTTAGTAGCGCATGGTTGGTTTTCGTTCCCTTGTAGATTTTGAGAATTACTTAATGCTAGTCAATTTACATAACCTGCAAACCTTGACGTGAGCTTTTATGTTGTTATTACGTAATAATAATAGTAGCAAGAAAAAAAAAAGTATGTCTGCTGCGAAAGAGTGCTTATCCGCATTATGTTAATGATTGATTGCCTACTTCCTTGGTGTCCATTTGTTTCAACTTAGATGGATTCTTTGTATCCAACCTTTGTGCAGATTCTTTATACAACGAAGTAACAATGCGTCCTGAACCACACAAAGATGAAATTCAATTTATACCGGATGCAACCAGTGATTACCTTAATATGAAGGTTGGTAGTCTTTGTTGGATATCCTTTTTAACTTAATCTAATAATGATCATACTATATAGCTTATATTTGCAGATGATATCATGAAGAGATTTGTTCAAATGGGCATTTCGAGAATTGATGTACTTGAGGTGAGTCTGATGGGTTCATTTCATGAGTTCAGTTTCCATTTCATATACACTTGAGTACATGATAATTCTGTTACAATTGTTTTATTATTCTATATATGATTGTGGTTGCTCTGCTTGGTAACAATGAACTAGAGATGTTAGCGGTTGTACATATTGGTGCACATGTACGTAATGCAAGTGTACATATTGGTGCATCTGTAAGTAATCCAAGTTTACATTTTTGCATCTTAGTTCGATAAGATAATATTAATTTGTTGGTTTACAATCCATTTGTACACCTGTTATTATTTGCGTGTACATAAATGTACACCTGCTATTGTTAATGTGTACATAAATGTACACTTCTTGATTTTAATGTTTATATAGTTGAACCACATGCTGAATTTTCGAAACTTCCATGTTTGAAAGATATTACTCAATCTCCTTATTGGTCTAGGGGCAGGGTAACTTGGATAAAGGTTTTCTTGTTCATGAATATTATATGTTGTTGCATTATTGTATTCCAGATTCATTATTTGGACAAACTTTAATGAAAATTAATTCAATTACATCACACTTGAAATGCAAATATGTGTTGATTATGCGGTATACATAAATACGGTTCAAGAGTTTGACAGGAGTGATTCTGGAGCTAGTCTCGATGAGTCTATATCATGGGTAAAGGTATGAGCATTTGATAAGACAATTAGAGCATGTATTAACCTTAGTATTTTCATTTCATTTCTTGTTCTGTTTACTTGGATGGTGAACCTTTAAATGGTTTTACCACAATAATTTGACCTGGACAACCTAATTTATATTCAAAATTGCTTTTAGAATTTATGATTCTGGAATACGATGTGATACTCTAAACACTTGCCTTGCCAGTTTGTGCAGATTTTGATTTTGAATTTTTAACGTGCACACAGTGGCACACATGATTGGTAATGTGCATATAATGGTACACATGTTCAAACTTGTAGGTGTGATCATGGTTGTACACATGTATTGGGTGTACAAAGTTGTACACATGTTAATTGTTAAAGTGCACATACTGATTATTAATGTGTACATAGTTGTACACCTATTGATTCTTAATGTGTACATAGTTGTACACCTATTGATTTTTAATGGTACATAACCGTATTAGTCCTTGATATACCTTTGACATCAATCTTTTTTTTTTTGTAACAGATGCATGAATCACTTGTTCGCAGTTAATGAAGATTGTTGAACATGGATATGACACAGAGATGATTACCTTTTGATTAATCTATTTATGGATATCACTAGTGTAAGTTTCTTTATCTTTAAGTTTAGTATCTTTATTATTTGATTTTTATTAGGGAATTCAGTTGAGACAAATTATTTGGCATTCAAGTGAGCTTTACAAGAAAAACCTTTGCAATTGAACTCTAAACTTTATTTGGAGTATAATTGACCTTGATAGTGATGTGGATGATATTCGGGTTGATGATATGTCATCCTTCAGACACTTTAGGAATAATTTGGTTTTATATGTATTAAATTTAGGGACCCATAAGCTCAAAAAGGTAGAACTCCCAAGCTTATCACAAGGTTTGTGGAGGTTGATGATTCAAATACATTTGAGTTTCTATGTTTTGTTTATTCAATATGGGTAGATTTATTGGAGTTTTTATAGACCATTCAAGTTATATGTGTGTACAAACCGGTGACCTTGTCTTTTCTCATGAATGGCCTGTTTTGTGGGTATGTATGTTGTATTTTCAGAATTTTGTAGATGTGTACACCATTGTCCGTCTCCCGAATATATTACATATTTTGTAAGTAAAAATGTTAGATTTGCTAGGTTTTGGTAGATGTGTACTAGTTGTACACCATTTTCATGTCTCTTTGATATATGACATGTTTTATGGGAATGAATATTGGATTTTCTAGCTTTTTGTAAACGTGTACATATTTGTACACCATTACCATGTCTCACTGATATACGGCATATGGGTATGGATATTGGAATTTCTAGGTTTTTGTAGATGTGTACATAGTTGTACACCATTGTCTTGTTTCACTAATATATGGCATGTTCTATGATATGGGTGTTGGATTTTCTAGGGTTTTATAAATGTGTACATAGTTGTACATCATTGTCCCGTCTCATGTATATATTGCTTATTCTGTGTAAGTATTAGAATTATAATTCTTTAATAAATCACTGCACTAGGATGTTTTGAAGCCATATTAAGTTTATGCAGTTAGGCCCACAGGGATTGTGTCTCTCTAAGTCAACAACTTTTTACTTTAATCGTTTTCTTGCTTTGTTTCTTATGTGGTTGTTGGTGAAAGTTTAATCACTTTTTTTTCAAGCTGCGAATTCTTATGTTTTATCGTTTTGTCCTTGATGCAGGTTAACTGCGAAACCAAACCTCTACAAATCCGGCTATTAACTTATGTTTTATCGTTTTGTACTTGATGCAGGCTAACTGCTAAACCAACCACTGCAAATCCGGATATTAATGAACTAGAGCTTGGCATGGTTGATAGTTTTGCCAATCTGTGTAGACTAGAGTGTCTGTTGGCTACCAAGGATGTTGGATTTTATGGATTTTTGCAGATGTGTACATAGATGTACACCAATGTAAATTTAAAAAATTAAAAACTGAAAATTATATAGTCATAAGGGTACTCTTTTTGTAGCTCTCGGAAAGAGCTTTCCGAATATATAAAGTTCGTAAATTTTGGACGAGCGGTTCAAAATATAAATAGTTTTTTAATTAATTTTATATTATTTAAAGTTGCTGACATCGTCATGAGTCACTTTGGACTAAACTGTAAATATTTGGACTAAATTGTAAATCATGAAGGTTATTTGTGTATTTTTCATATTTTAAATAACTTTTGGACTAAATTGTACCTAGTTGAATGGGTGTGGACTAACTAGTATATTTGGATGGGATTTTGGACTAAACCGTATTTTTCCCATCTATCTTCCCTAATTAGTTTAACGAATGCGTCTAGGTTGAGAATGTGTGGCAGAAGCGTGTATAGTTGAGGGTAATTTGGTCGGAGTCAGCCATATTGATTGGATCGACCTAGTTAACGAGTTGGTTACAGTTTTCGCTCTCCTCGGATCATATTTTGCTATCCCTTTAACAAAAATCTTAACCTACGTCACTTTCACAAAATTAGGCATTAGGCAGATCCAAACTAAGCCCGTCACATTATATAGACGTGCTCTAATCCCAAAATCCCACTTAGAGTTTGCTATAACATTTTAGATTTCACGGATGGGGATTTTGACTCAAAAACATCATTTTTCTTAGAAAACACACTCTAAAATGGATGTACCTGCATATAAGAGAATTGGTTTTGGCGGAAGCGCATTTTAAAAAGACGGATTATGACACACTTTCATTCTATGTTTGCACATTTTGGAACTATCATATGCATCATTTCTTAGTTCTTCTAACTCATTTAGTTGAAGTTTTCTTTGGGTACCAGCCTTATCAAGATCAAAGTTCAATTTCTTTACAGCCCAATATGCACGATGTTCTAACTCTACAGGTATATGACAGGATTTACCATACACAAGTCTGTAAGGGGACATGCCAATGGGAGTTTTGTATGCAGTTATGTAGGCCCACAAAGCATCATTTAAACGTAAAGACCAATCTTTCCTGGTTGGATTAACCGTCTTTTCAAGAATATGCTTAATTTCCCCATTAGAAACTTCTACTTGTCCACTGGTCTGAGGATGGTATGGTGTTGCTACCTTGTGAGTGCTTCCATACTTGCGCATAAGTGATTCAAAAGGTCTATTGCAAAAATGGGAACCACCATCACTGATTATTGCTCTAAGTGTTCCAAAACGAGAAAAGATGTTTTCTTTAAGAAAAGAAATAACTACTTTATGGTCATTTGTTTTGGAGGCAATGGCTTCTACCCACTTAGAGACTTAATCAACAACAACAAGAATGTACAACTTACCTTCAGAATTAGGAAACGGGCCCATGAAATCAATGCCCCAGACATCAAATAATTCAACGATCAAAATAGGTTGTGAGGGAATCATGTTTCTTTTTGAGATACTCCATAATTTCTGACATCGTTCACAAGCAACACAAAATGCATGACTATCTTTGAATAGCGATGGCCAATAGAAACCACTCTGCAAGATTTTTGCAGCAGTTTTCTTGGCACTAAAATGGCCTCCACATGCATGGTCATGGCATAAAGAGATGACATCTCTTTGCTCAGAATTGGGGACACATCTCCTAATGAGTTGGTCAGGGCAGTATTTAAACAAGTATGGGTCACCCCAAAAGAAATATTTCACTTCATCCAAGAATTTAGAACGGTCTTGTTTAGACCAATGCAAAGGCATTCTACCTGTAGCAATGTAGTTAACAATATCAACAAACCAAGGCATTTCAGATACAAGCATCATTTGCTCGTTAGGGAATGATTCTCTAATAAGCAAAGACTCATCAACAGACTCAACATTCAACCTAGACAAGTGATCAGTAACAACATTTTCAGACCCTTTCTTATCTCAAATTTCGAGATTGAACTCTTGTAACAAGAGTATCCATCGAATTAGGCGAGCTTTAGCATCTTTTTTAGACAAAAGATATTTCAATGCAGCATGGTCAGAATATATGATGACTTTATACCCTATCAAGTAAGAACTAAACTTATCCAATACAAACACAGCAGCTAGTAATTCCTTCTCAGTTGTTGAATAGTTTAGTTGAGCATCATTAAGTGTTTTACTAGCATAGTAGATCAAATAAGGGAGTTTGTCTACTTGCTGACCCAAAACAGCTCCTACAGCATAATCAGACGCATCACATATAATTTCAAATGGCAAGGTCCAGTCGGGTGGTCTGACTACAGGGGAAGATGTGATAAGAGCTTTCAATTGCTCTCATGCTTCCTTACAAGCATCATCAAAGACAAATGCAACATCTTTTGCGAGAAGACTACACATGGGTCTTGAAATTTTACTAAAGTCTTGATGAATCGCCGATAAAACCGGCATGGCCAAAGAATGACCTTATCTCCCTCACAGAGCGAGGTTGTGGTAAGTGTTGAATGATATCAACCTTGGCTTTATCTACTTCTATGCCTTTTTCAGAAATGATATGCCCTAGCACTATGCCTGAGTTGACCATGAAATGACATTTTTCCCAGTTCAAAACCAAATTCTTTTCTTTACATTGAATCAGCACAAGAGTAAGATGATGCAAACATTCATCAAAAGAAGACCCAAAGACAGAAAAATCATCCATGAAAATTTCAAGAAATTTATCTACCATGTCAGAAAAAATGCTCATCATGCATCGTTGAAAAGTAGCGGGTGCATTACACAACCCAAAAGGCATGCGACGATAAGAAAACTTACCATAAGGACAAGTAAATGTGGTCTTTGGTTGATCTTCGGGTGCTATCTGAATTTGGTTATAACCCGAATAGCCATCTAAGAAAAAATAGTGATTATGCCTCGCCAACCTTTCTAGCATTTGGTCAATGAAGGGAAGGGGAAAGTGGTTTTTCCTTGTTAGTATGTTCAACTTCCTATAGACAATGCAGACTCGCCACCCTGTGGTTACACGAGTGGGGACTAGCTCATTCATTTCATTTTGAACTACAGTAATGCTAGACTTTTTGGGTATAACTTGGATGGGACAGACCCATTTACAATCTGGAATTGGGTATATGATACCCGCATCAAGCAATTTCAGAATCTCACCTTTAACAACATCTCTCATGTTGGGGTTAAGTCTCCTTTGCATTTCCCTAGATGGTTTAGTATTTTATTCAAGATTTATATGATGCATGCAAATTGTGGGACTTATACCTTTAAGGTCTGAGATGGTCCATCCTAAGGCCTCTTTATGTTCTTTAAGCACTTCTAAAAGTTTATTTCCTGTTCAGTGTCTAAACATGATGCAATAATAACAGGCAAAGTATCAGAATAACCTAAGAAAGCATACTTCAAAGTATCAGGTAATGGTTTCAAATCAAGCTTAGGTGGTTCGACAATAGATGGGGCAGACTTGGAATCAGAGAGCGGAAGTGGTTACACAACAGTCTGCCATTTAGCAATATCCATGGGTGGTGCAGATTCAAGCAAAGAGTGCACTTCAATAATGTACTCAGAATCAAAATTATCTAAGTCAAAGTTATCTAAACATGCTTGCAAAGGGTCCACGTATAAGATGTCAGGCAATGAGTCTTGTATTAGACTCTCAATCATGTTGATCTCATACAATTCAGTATCATCACAATCTATGGGTTGTTGACTAATGTTAAAAACGTTCAGTTCTACAGTCATGTTACCAAAATATAATTTCCAACACTCCATTACGACAATTTATGATAGCATTGGACGTTGCCAAGAAAGGACGTCCTAAAATGACAGGAATGTGATTATCTGGGTTTTGCACAGGTTGAGTATCTAGCACAATGAAGTCCACGGGAAAGAAAAATTTATCAACCTTGATTAACACATCTTCAACAATACCACGAGGGATTTTGACAGATCTGTCCGCTAATTGTAGCGTAACAGAAGTGGGTTTCAGCTCCCCAAGACCTAACTGCACATACACAGAGTATGGCAATAGATTTACACTTGCTCCTAAGTCTAGTACAGCTTTTTCGACCATATGGTCACCTATGGTGCATGATATTGTTGGACAACCTGTGTCTCTAAACTTAGTTGGAATATTGTTTTGAATTATGGAACTTACCTGCTCAGTGAGAAAGGCACGCTTATGCACATGGAGCTTCCGCTTTTGTGTGCACAGATCTTTCAAAAACTTAGCATAGGTGGGTATATGCCTGCTTCGAGAAATAGAATGTTTATGTTAACTCGTTTAAAAATCTCCAATATCTCGTTGTATTGGTTACCCCCTTTTTGCTGCACCAACCTTTGTGGGAATGGATCAACAAGCACATGACATGGAAAAGAAACATTCACATCAGTAGAACTTTTAGATTTATCAACATGCTCAGATCCATTTTCTATAACAGGTGTTTTATGTGGTGTTGTGTGCAACTGAGAGTCTGATTTAGACTCATTTGATTGTGGTACACCTACATTATTATCCACAATTTTACCACTACGAAGAGTAGTGACAGGATTCAATTGATCATGTGAGGACTCATTGCAAGCTGACGTGCTCGCCTGAAATGCACTTTTGGGATTTTGTTGGGGATGACTAGGGAGTTTACCCTTTTCCCTCTTATTAAATGCATCACAGATTTGGCCCAATTTGAGTTCTAAACTCGCAAGCCTTTGGTCATTTAATTTATGATATTGCAAAAGATTTTGATTCTTTTGGTTTACACCATCATCAAAGCTAGGCCTTTTCTCTACATGGTACTGTATGTGTGACTGTACTTGGGGATTTCTAGGATATGAATATCCTTGGTTATTACTCGTTGTACCCCCTTATACGGGCCCTTTAGACCAAGAAAAGTTAGGGTGATTTCTCCACCCTGGGTTGTAGGTCTGAGAATAAGGGTTGTTCTCTTGCTTATGATACAAAGCATTAGATTGTTCTCTTGCTTATGATACAAAGCATTAGATTGTCCAACCAATGGAAATTGTGACCATAAAAGAGAAGAATGGTACTCTTCGTTGCCCTAGGGATCTTCATGGAAGACAAAATCGAACCACGTATACAATATACAAAGAGTATTTGGAACAACTCCCTCCACTCATTATTCCATTTGTTTTGTCCACTGACAAGGTTGATGGGGATGGCAATTGTGGGTTTCGCGTCGCTACGGAACAAATTGGTTACTTAAGAGAGGCGGTTATCGAAGATGTCACCCAATGCCAATATTTAAGAAATAAGATGGCAGTACAGCTAATGAAGGATAAGGATTTCTATATGGAGATGATGAGGCGAGGAGATAGATACGATAAAGAACAAGATTTCAAAGACTTGGTTGCGCGTGTAAAGTGCCGAAAGGGATTGAAGAAAATAAGATCCAAGTATTGGATGACAATGCCTAAATGTGGATATCTCCTAACGGACGTTTTGAATTGGGTGGTACATTTCTTTGTTCCTCCTAAGTATGGACTTAGTATGACGTTTGCACCCACAAGAACGGTTTGCGATGAGTCGGTTAAAGATAGAAGAATCGTTTTTGGCGTTTGTGAATGAAATGCATTTTATCGGCTTAAGGGTAAATAAAGATTGTCCGTTACCTCCGTTGAGTAAGTGGCACGATTACTTCCCAATGAACCATTGCAAGGATTGGGTGAAACAATAAGAGTCCAACATAGTTGATTGGGATAGCGTCATGAACAACAACTTTCTCGATGAGTTACTCGAATTGATCCCCTCGGATGATGACATGTTTGATCGTTATGTTTAGAACATGTAATTTGAACCGGCTTTTTTGTAAAAGTTTTTTTGAAAAATATTGGGATGATATATGATATAATCGGTTGAAAATATTATAGTGTTGTCTTCCGAATATAATAATCGGAAGTTTAGTTTGTTTCCTGAATTACCAAATATATGCATTTTGAACTCAGAACCTGAAGAAATTTGAACACTCCCATAATATGTAGATTAATTAATATACTAACTTTCGATTATCACCTTACTCTGACAGTTAAACTTTGAAAATATTCTCATATTCTGTAAATTACATAACATACTAACTTCCGATTATAGCAAATATCACAATAATTTAGGGAAATGTTCACAGAATCGGTAGATAAGATATGATGATAACTTCCGAATGTATCCAAATTGTGCCAAACTCTATTCTGTGGACGCGGCCTTCAAGAATTCATATCTTCCATCATATATGAATTCTTCTCCTTTTTCTTCTAAGTAGTGTCTTTGCGAGTGTCTCCTACATAAACCAACAAATACAAAAGAATGCTAAGTTCGTATAGTTTAGTAAGAAGATATATAGCCACCCGGTATTTTGTAAAAGAATTATGCAAATACTTACAAATTGTTGGATCGACAAGCTTAAGTGGCTAGTGTTAAAGATCCTCTTTTGTATCGATATGTAATCATTTACCCCTTTTTGGATAAGTCAGAAACGATCATGAACTTGTTGGAGGGATCTTTGCTTTGGATTTCCATATTCTCGCACAAATTGGCTATACACTCTCCCCCAAAATATTTGCGGTGTTAACCTTCCGGCTATGACATCTTCACGTCTTGTTTCTTGGTACCATGTTTTGACAATGGCCAAATCTTCAGCTGCGTCAAAAGTTGGCATGATTGTAATATGAGATATAGAATGAATTAGAAATAGTAGACGATGGAAGATCTTCTTGTAATATTCATAAGCCTAGATGTGTGTAGTTTGGTGCAACAATGAGTAGAGGATAACCTCCTTATATAGATGAGAGTCCCAACGGCTTTTTTTAAAAAAAAATATGGCCATTGAGGTGAGGTGTAACACGAGTGTACAGATAAAACGTACACTATGCAAATAATAATGATCAACAATCGGTAGATAGTGTTATAGTATTGTCTTCTGAATTTGGTAATCGGAAGTTTAGTTTTTTTTCCTAAATGTCCGATTAAATGCATTTTGAACTCAGAGACTTTAGTTTTCTTCAATAAAAATATTCGGCAGACAAGTTTATTTTCTTTCTACCGGATGCGTTTGTATTTCGAGGCACGACTATTTTTTTTTGAAATATATATCCGTTGGAGTATAATCGGTAAATTACTTAATATATTAATTTCTGATTCTAAGCAAACTGTGATAAAATTTTGAAAATGTTGACATATTCCGTAGATTACATAGCACACTTACACCCGATTGTTGTTAAAATGTTGCATATACTTCGACAATTCTATTACAATGACTTGTGATTAGCGTCGTGGACATCTTGGACAAGCCATAAACGGATTAAATTTGTCCATCGCCTTAAGGATTTTGAAATGAGCTTCGTAACGGAAGTTTGATCTTTTCCATCTCCGCCATTCCCCGAGAGATCGTTCTATAATCTCATCATTGGTTTTACCCCTCAATCGATATTGATTCACAAGATAAGTTAAATGGACGAATTCTTCGACGTGTCCGTTTATTGAACCAATTTGGCAGAAAAGATCAGCAGAGTGACGGTTATTTGGGTTACCGGTGTCGACGCAGAATTTTTCGTGAATTCTCCCAAATAACTCATACTCATTACACCTCTTTGCCTACGTTCTTCTCCTCACCTCGGATAGAATTGAACATAGCGCCTACATAAAGATAAATCTTCTTCCGTCGTGAACTCCGTAGGATTAATGAATGGTTGGGCCATTATATTGAAGATGATTTCTTTGATTTTGGAGAGAATTAAAATGTATTTTTGTTGCATATAGGGGAAGAGGATACCCTCCTTATATAGATTATAGTTCCAACGGCTCTATTTTTTTTTGAAAATATGGACGTTTAGGCGAGGTGTAACACGAGTGTACGCAGCATGTGACTCATCAACACATTAAATTTTTCATATTCGGACGTTTAGGTTTAACCGTTAACTGCCGATTATTGAACTTGTAATAATCGGAAGTAAAACTAGTCTTCCAAACCTCCGAATATAGAGTGGAGTAAAAATCCAAACCTGCCAAAATGCTTAGGTTTTGGCATTTTGGAACAACCATCAGCCTTGGAATTTCGAAATGCTTAACTACTATATTCGGTAGTCATTCAAATTTTATGACTTCCGAATATAGAGTGGCCCAAAAATCAGAATTTTGAAAAACTTGAAAATATGTGTAGTTTTGAACTTGTAATAATCGGAAGGAAAACTAGTCTCCCAAACCTCCGAATATAGAGTGGCGTAAAAATCCAAACCTGCCAAAATGCTTAGGTTTTGGCATTTTGGAACAACCATCAGCCTTGGAATTTCGAAATGCTTAACTACTATATTCGGTAGTCATTCAAATTTTATGTCTTCCGAATATATAGTGGCCCAAAAATCAGAATTTTGAAAAACTTGAAAATGTGTGTAGTTTTGAACTTGTAATAATCGGAAGGAAAACTAGTTAACCAAACCTCCGATTATTACAAGGGACTTACAAATCTTTATTATTTTCTACATTCGGAAGATTTGTATATTAAAGTATCTGCCGATTGTATATCAAAAATCAACAGTGGACCATGATGTTATATTTGAGCAACTTGCAAATCATTGTTAAATTCATACACCATTCATACTCCATAAAACTAACCATTCACAAACCATAACGTGATTTAAGAACTTAAAATCCGATCCAAACCTTAAAAACTACATAATCCAACACAAACTATAAATACTATGAAACGACATAATCCAACACAACACAAATCATTGTCATTTATTTGGTCTTCTTGACTTTACGACCGTGACTACCTCCAAGTCCTGCATGACCACGAGTTTGAGCACCTTCAGTTGGAGCACCTTCAGCGCTCGATGAAGCTCGAGTTCTTTTACCCGTCTTTGATACTGCCATCTTGGGCGGATTCTTCTTCGTGCCTTTCTCTCCAAACTGAGTTGCATAATCTTCAATATCCATATTATCAACTAGGTCTCTAGCCTCTTTTATCTTCTCAAATGGCACGGGATCTCCGCTCCTCATGCATGCAGTTAACATTTTGGAAACATACTTTAACCTATTTACCTGTTTTTATACATAATGATATAACATCAAACGGTTATTACCTAAGATTTATAGCCATAATATATAAAATGAAAAATGTTATAAGAATACGCACCAGTCTATCATAACCATTTGGTTTGTCTTTGATGATACAATTATAACTGGACCCCGCCGAAGTAGTCTTTGTTTTAACTTCACGGATAACCAAAGGATGGGATACGTTCCTATACCAACTCATATAGCCTGGAGAATTTTCATCACCTCGGGTGACAGGTCTACCAGTGTTGATAATGAACTCAATTCTCTTATCCTAGTTATCAAGAACAGTAGGAGGGCCTGAGTGAACTATCGTGAGATTTTCACCACTAGAAGAGCAGTTTTCCAACTCCAATTTGTAGTAATCCCCGAAGTGATTTATTGGTTGATGTTGTATATACCCGTGTTGTCGCATCACCCTAGAGGGGTTGTACATCACATATCCTAAGGGTTGCCACAACGGTCCAAAATAAAGGGACAAGTCCGACCGAATATTTATATGGCCACCATCTCGGTCTTCCTTGTATGGATCAAAGCATACATCTGAGGACTTTATTTGGTCCAAAATCTCCCTCATGAGAATCAATTGCTTCTCTTTTGACCTAGAACAGTTGACTTCGAAGATATACTTTGTTCCTCTAGGAGTACCTTTGCGCCACTCCGGGTTCTCTCCGGCCAATTGCAGGATAGGGAAGTGGTCATAGATCCATGCATATATAGATAAGAAACCAAGTATTAGGAAATGGATTCTAAACAATCGGAAGTTAATGTACATAGTTTGGAACCAAATATACATATTCGAAAGTTTGTAATAACCGAATACATCATATTCGGAAGTTAAAAATATGAAAATTCTACCAAATATGCATCATTTGGAGTTCTGTAAACTCTAAATTTTGGCCTATGTGATAGGCTTTTAAAAGAGTCTTGCCTACGTTAAACTGCAAGTGCACAGTGTTGTTTTGCAACACAGGGCAAGCACAGGTCGATCCACAGGGAAATGGGGTGTGCAATGTTGAGCTAAGGGCTTTCCTAACTGATTTCTAAGGTATTGTAACACAAATATGAGCTTTTGGGTGTCGATACGACTGAATTGAGTTGTGACTCTAAGCTAAGGTAGCAAATATGAATTGTAAACAGGTAGTTGAAGGTACTAAGGTGATAGAATTCACCTCCTAATCATATGCTAGGCAGTTCAAATTCTCACTGTGGTCTTGTGCCTTCCCTTGAAGGCTTTAGATAGATCATCGATTAACTCACTCCCCTTGCTAACCCCTAGTATCAATGGTCTTCTTACAGTACCATTGATCACAGGTAAGTTTGGTTCAAAGGCTAACTAAAATCCTAAGCATTACAAACTACAAGAACACTTTGAGAATTAGATCAACTAGACATTAAATCAGGGGTTTCATCTACACCCCAGTAAGAGAGTTTAGAACATGATACAAAAATTAAACAGAATGCAAATTAGTTTAACAAAATAAAACCCTAAAAACAGACTGTGTTTTTCTCTCACATGAAGAACAACAATTTATACTCACAATCACTCGAAATGACAAGTAAACAACAACCCAAACCTCTTTCCTCTGCTAACTCGTCTCTGACCCATTGATTTGATGTAACCCTAATTTCAACTATCTCAACCCTAGCTTCTAAGGTATGGAAGAATCTACTGATGGAGATAGGTCGAAATAGGGATGGCGGAGCAGGTGGCTACTGGAGTTGTTGGTGCTGGTGTCAGGGTAAGGAGATGGTGGTGGTGAAGTCAGCTGCTGGTATGGTCGGGGAGGAGAAGGTAAGGTGGAGAGGTTCCGAGTTGTGGGGGAGAAAGAGAAAGGGAAATGGAAAGAGAAGATGGGTTTTGGTCGATGGGTACGGGGGGTAGCGACTTTGTTGTGAAGCGGGAGCATCAAGAGATGATGGGAGGGTGGAGCGACCATCGGATTCGTGGGAGCACCGTCGTGGGTTGATGCGACCGTCGGATGAAAATATCTCAAATCTAACGGCTCAGAAAGGACGGGCTTGGATCCGGATCGTGGGTAGGGTCTGGGCTAGCTCAAGTCCATGTCTTGTAAGTGGGTTGCCTCTTGTTGGGTTGCAACTGATGCGCGCGTGGGCTTTGGCTTTCTGCTCCATAGACGCTTGTCTCCAATTTTCTGCTCTTTTGGCTCCTCAATTTCTCCGAGCTTTATTTACTACCTAAAAACACAAAATTAATTAGTACAAATATTTATTCTTGAAAACAAAGAAAATACAGAACTGGGATAATATCTGATTTCTCGAGCACAAAAGATGAGTTAAATGCCAATAAAAGGTGTAGAAATATGCAATATTTGGCACTCATCAAATACCCCCAAACCTGAATTTTACTTGTCCTCAAGTGAAACAGAAATTAAGAAATCCTAACTATACCACTGTCGCTGGTCTCTCGAATGCATTTAGCGTATGCACTAAGCCTTTAAACCCCTAGGTGTCCCTAGTGGACGAGTTGTAGTCTCGTGAGGGTTTACCGTAGGTGTACCCACAAAACCTTCTCCAACTTCAGAGTGTAAAAGAGTCTCAAGCATCCAAGGAGCTATGAGGACATAGAGTTTCGCATGCTAGTAACAAGAAGTCGAACTACCAAAGAACGCATTCTCATCCTTAAGAGTTGAGCGAGAAGTAACCATACCATATGAAAGAATTCGGATTCGATAGTGATCACAAGCCTCGACTTCGCCTCACCAATAGGGTTTTATGATAATTGCACTCAAAAAGACCGTTTTTTTTAGTCTCTCATGTGTGCAGGCAGGAATGAAGAGAGAAATCCTGCACACGTTGAAGATGAGAAGGATAACCTTCCGAAATAATTTCTGGAGACTCCACAGAGTTGTGGAAAAAAAGAATCTTTTTCTGATGATCTCTAAGAAAGGAAATCAACCATTAGCGTCTTCAATCTTCGGTCTTCAACTGTTGATGATGAACTTCTGAAGTTCACAAAAACTTGACAAACATTTTTTTTTTGAACATTGTGGTAACTAGACTAAGAAAATAAATAAACTATAACAATTTTTTTTTTTTTTTTTTTTTGAACATGAAATGAAAATAACAAGAAAACAATAAAACTCAATTTTACACAACTTGTATTGTCTTGATTTCACAAACTTCATTAATTCTCATCCTATTTTCTTTTCTTTATTGCATGTAAACCTTGGACTATTTCAACTTTTCTTCAAATATTCACGATGATGCTCCGCTTGTCGACGATGATGTGTTTCTATGAATCATTGATGTTGTTGAGAGAGGAGAGAGTGATGCTAACTCGCAAATCGAACTACAAGAAGGAGTTTTCATCTTTAAACGTCACCCTCATGATTGACGAAATTAGCACTCAAGAGATCAAAAATAGTGCGAAGTTGGGGAAAGTGGTGCGAAGTTGGGTAGCTCACCATTCCTACCCGAATTGACGTGACGGTGACACACACTCCAAATGATTTTTTGAAAGTCACAAAAATGAAGGTCGGTGCCTCGCTTGATATAAAATGGGTAGTCTCCACTATGGGTGATCACAATTCTACTACCGAATATCTATACAAGACCTAATTCGCCCTCAGGGTATGGTTAAATCCAACTTTAACGCTCTAATCAACTAAGAAACCCGATTGTGTTCTCCAGTACTTCCAAGTTCTGTTATTTCGGTCAGACTCTCTATGTAAACATAGCTAGAAGCATGCTAGTGACTCTAAGATCTCTAAAAGTTGGAGGTTTTTATGCAAGAATTTACAAAGAGTTTTGAATTTTTTTTTTTTTTATCTGATATAAAAGACTAAAAACTCTATATGCAAATGCACCCCCAAACCTAAATCAAACATTGTCCTCAATGTGTCAACAGATAATAAGAATTCAAAAAGTCACATACCAAGAGAACTACGTTGAATAGAGAAAAGGGAAGAGATTACCGGATGTACAATGATGTTTCTAAACCAAAGGAGGATGAATGCTTTGAAAGCAAACAACCAAAGCGCAAGACAAAAAGGTTGGTTAGCACAAATAAGAACTATGCAAAAAGAAAAAGAAAAGGGAAAGAGAATGGATTTTTAGTCCATGTTTATGTACACAAGTGAACTAGTTTAGTCCACATAGATTGGGTCTTCTATGTCGACGGTCTCAACTTCTGGTGGAAGATGCTCCGAGTAAATGGTTTCAATCTCTGACCATTGACTTTGAAGATGTTCTTGGTTGCTGGGTTTTCAATTTCAACGGCTCCATGGGGGAAAACGGTACGTACCAAGAATGGTCCTGACCATCTAGAACGTAACTTCCCTGGAAACAAATGCAAACGAGTGTTGTACAATAAAACTTTTTGACCTGGTGTGAAGACTTGCGCAGAATGCGCTTGTCGTGAAACACTTTCATTCTTTGTTTGTACAATTTGGCACTATCATATGCATCATTTCTCAATTCTTCTAACTCATTGAGTTGAAGTTTTCTTTGGTTACCAGCTTTATCAAGATCAAAATTCAACTTCTTCACAGCCCAATATGCACGGTGTTCTAACTCAACAGGTAGATGACATGCTTTACCGTACACAAGTCTGTAAGGAGACATCCCAATGGGAGTCTTGTATGCAGTTCTATAGGCCCACAAAGCATCATTTAAGTGCAAAGACCAATCTTTCCTAGAAGGATTAACAGTCTTCTCAAGAATATGCTTAATTTCCCTATTAGAAACTTCTACTTGGCCACTGGTTTGAGAATGGTAAGGTGTTGCGACCTTATGAGTGATTCCATACTTGCGCACAAGTGATTCAAAGGGTCTATTGCAAAAATGACTACCTCCATCACTGATTATTGCTCTAGGTGTTCCAAAACGGGAGAAAATGTTTTCCTTAAGAAAAGAAAGAACAACTTTATGATCATTTGTTTTGGATGCAATGGCCTCTACCCACTTAGAGACATAATCAATGATGAACAAGAATGTACAACTTACCTTCAGAGTTAGGAAATGGACCCATGAAATCAATACCCCACACATCAAACAGCTCAACAATCAAAATGGGTTGTAAGGGCATCATGTTTCTCTTAGAGATACTTCCTAATTTCTGGCATCGGTCACAAGCAACACAAAAAGCATGGCTATCCTTAAACAATGTTGGCCAATAGAAACCGCTTTGCAAGATCTTTGCAGCAGTTTTCTTGGCACTAAAGTGGCCTCCACATGCATGGTCATGACAGAAAGAAATGACGTCCCTTTGTTCATAATTGGGGACACATATCCTAATGATTTGGTCTTGGCAAGTATTTTAAACAGATATGGGTCATCCCAAAGGAAATGTTTAACTTCAGCCAAGAACTTAGAACGGTCTTGTTTAGACCAATGCAAGGGCATTCTACCCGTAGCAAGGTAGTTCACAATATCAAGCAAACCATGGCATTTCAGACACAAGCATCAATTGTTCATCGGGAATGACTCTAATCAAAGACGGATTCATCATGCAGATTCAACATTCAACCTAGACAAGTGATCAAGAACAACATTTTTCGACCCTTTCTTATCTCGAATTTCGAGGTTAAACTCTTGTAACAAGAGTATCCATCGAATTAGACGAGCCTTAGCATCTTTTTTTAGACAAAAGATATCTCAATGCAAAGATGGTGAGAATATATGATGACCTTAGATCCTATCAAATAAGATCTAAACTTATCTAATGCAAACACAATGACCTAGCAACTCTTTTCAGTAGTGGAATAATTCAGTTGAGCATCATTAAGTGTTTTACTAGCATAGTAGATCACATATGGAAGTTTGTCTACTCGCTGGCCCAAAACAGCTCCTACAGCATAGTCAGACGCATCACACATAATCTCAAATGGTAATGTCCAGTCAGGTGGTCTGACTATAGGGCAGATGTAAGGAGAGCCTTCAGATTTGCTCCCATGCTTCCTTACAAGCATCATCAAAGACAAATGCAACATCTTTCGCAAGAAGATTACACAAAGGTCTTGAAATTTTACTAAAGTCTTTGATGAATCGGCGGTAAAAACCCGCATGGCCTAAGAATGATCTTATGTCCCTCACAGAACGAGGTTGAGGCAAGTGTTGAATGAGATCAACCTTGGCTTTGTCTACTTCTATGCCTTTTTCCGAGATGATATGCCCTAAAACAATGCCTGAATGAACCATGAAATGACATTTTTCCCAATTCAAAACCAAATTCTTTTCCTTACACCTAATCAAAGACACAAGTGAGGTGATGCAAACACTCATCAAAAGAAGACCCAAACACAGAAAAATCATCCATGAAAATTTCAAGAAACTTATCTACCATGTCAGAAAATATGCTCATCATGCAACGTTGAAAAGTAGCGGGTGCATTACACAACCCAAAAGGCATGCGGCGATAAGCAAATGTTCCATAAGGACATGTAAATGTGGTCTTTTGTTGGTCTTCGGGTGCTATGTGAATTTGGTTGTAGCCCGAATAGCCATCTAAGAAACAATAGTGACTATGTTTTGCTAACCTTTCTAGCATTTGGTCAATGAAGGGAAGGGGAAAATGGTCTTTCTTTGTTACCGTGTTCAATTTTCTATAATCAATACAAACTCGCCACCCTGTGGTCACACGGGTGGGGACAAGCTCATTCATCTCATTTTGAACTACAAAGTAATGCCGGACTTTTTGGGTACCACTTGAATGGGGACTGACCCATGGCTATCTCGGAACCGGTAAATGATACCCGCATCAAGCAGTTTCAAGATCTCACCTTTGACAACATCTCTCATGTTGGGGTTGAGTCTCCTTTGCATTTCCCTAGATGGTTTAGTGTTTTCTTCAAGGTTTATGTGATGCATGCAAATTGTGGGACTTATACCCTTAAGATCTGAGATGGTCCAACCTAAGGCTCCTTTATGTTCTTTAAGTACTTCTAAAAGTTGACTTTCCTGTTCGTGTCTAAACATGATGCAATAATCACAGGTAAAGTATCAGAAGGACCTAAGAAAGCATACTTTAAGGTATCAGGTAATGGTTTCAAATCAAGCTTAGGTGGTACATCAAGAGGTGGGGCAGATTTGGAATCGAGAGAGTGGAAGTGGTTCCACGCATTCGCCATTTAGCAATATCCATGGGTGGAACAGATTAAAGCAAAGAGTGAATTTCCCCAATGTACTTAGACTCGAAGAGATCTAAGTCAAAGTTATCTAAACATGCTTGCAAAGGGTCCACTGACAAAATGTCGGGCAAAGAGTCTTGGATCAGACTCTCAATCATGTTAATCTCATGCAAATCAATATCATCACAATCAATGGGTCGTTGACTAGTGTTAAAAACATTCAGCTCTACGGTCATGTTACCAAAAGACAATTTCAACACTCCATTACGACAGTTGATGATGGCATTGGACGTCGCCAGGAAAGGACGTCCTAAAATCACAGGAATGTGATTACTTGGGTTTTGCACGGGTTGAGTATCTAAGACGATAAAGTCCACAGGAAAGAAAAATTTATCAACCTTGATTAACACATCTTCAACAATACCACGGGGGATTTTCACAGATCTGTCCGCTAATTTTAGCGTAACAGGTGTGGGCTTCAGCTCCCCAAGGCCCAATTGCACATACACAGAGTATGACAATAGATTCACACTTGCTCCTAAGTCTAGCAACGCCTTTTCGACCGTATGGCCACCTATGGTGCATGTAATTGTTGGACTACCTGGGTCTCTAAACTTAGTGGGAATCTTGTTTTGGATTATGGAGCTCACTTGCTCAGTGAGAAAGGCACGCTTATGCACATGAAGCTTTCGCTTTTGTGTTCACAAGTCCTTCAAAAACTTAGCATAGGTGGGTATTTGTCTGATTGCTTCGAGAAATGGAATGTTTATGTTAACTCTTTTGAACATTTCCAAAATCTCATTGTATTGGTTACCCCCCTTTTGTTGCACCAACCTTTGTGGGAATGGAGCAATAGACACATGACTTGGCAAAGAAACATCTATATCGGTAGGATTCTTGGGTTTATCAACATGCTCAGATTCTTTCTCTACAGTAGATGTTTTCTGTGGTGTTGTGTGTACTGGTGAGTCTGATTTAGACTCGCTTGACGGTGGTACACCTACATTGTTCTCAACAACTCTACCACTACGGAGAGTGGTGATAGCATTCGCATGACTATGTGAAGGTTCATTGCAGGTTGAGGAGCCTGCCTGAAACACATTCTTTGGATTTTGTTGGGGTTGACTAGGAAGTTTGCCTTTTTCTCTCTCATTCAATGCATCTGATTTGACCCATCTTAAGTTCTAGACTTGTGAAACGTTGGTTGGTAGTTTTCTGAAGTTCTAAAAGATTTTGGGTTAACATACCGACACAGTCTTCAAAGCTAGGCTTTTTCTCTACAGGGTACTGAGGGTGTGGTTGTACTTGGGGGGTTTCTAGGATATGAGTATCCTTGGTTGTTATTTGTTGTTCCCCCTTGTACAGGCCCTTTAGACCATGAGAAGTTAGGGTGATTCCTCCACCCCGGGGTTGTAGGTTTGAGAATACGGGTTGTTCTCTTGCCTATGGTATAATGCATTGGCTTGCTCGGTTTTAGACTCTTGAAATGCATGTAAGTCCTGGACAGTTGTCCACTAAGTGGTCGAGCTATGGCATGCGGCACAAGTGGCCATTTCAATTTGGTCACGGAGAGTAGGGGCATTAGGTTTTATATTCTTCTGCAACTCAAGCACTTCTATTCTCCGGGCCAAAGATGCCATTTTTGCATTTCCCTCAAAGTCAGACTCGATTCTATGAACATTACCTACAGGGGTAGTCCTTTTTGGTTCACGGATGGACTCCCATTGTTGAGTCTTTTCAGCGACTTCGATTAAGAAAGTCCAAGCCTCATCAAGACTTTGTCAATAAATGCACCATTGCACATTGACTGACCGTGGTTCGGGTTCTAACATCTAGACCCTCATACAATATTTGCACGAGTCTCCATTTTTCAAAACCATGGTGGGGACATTGGAGCAATAATTCATTGAATCTCTCCAAGTACTTTGCTAGAGTTTCATCTTCTAATTGCACAAAACCATTTAGACTTTGGTGAATTGTCGCCGTCTTATGGTTGGGAAAAAACTTTTTGAAAAACTCTTTTGTGAGGTCATCCCATGTTCTAATGGACTGTGGTTGTAGGGCATGAAGCCATGACTTGGCTTTGTCTTTCAGAGAAAAAGGAAACAATCTCAATTTGAGGGACTCCTCTGGCATTTGGTTAAAACGCAGAGTCCCACAAATATCCTCAAAATCTCCCACGTGATGGTAGGGGTTTTCAGCATCAACCCCTCTAAACACGGGTAGCATGTGAATGGTGCTTGCTTTCAGTTCAAAACCGACAAGCATTTGTGAGAATGATGCAAGAGGGCTGGCTTGCCCTAGTTGGGTACATGTAGTCCTTGAGACTACGGGGTTGGTTTTGTTCATCACCCATGATTTCTGTTTCCGATGGGCTTGGGCTTTCTGTTGAAGAACTGGGTATGCTGACAATTTCGTCCGGGCGGATTCTAACTAGTCGATTTGTTTGGTCTCTAAAAGACACAATCTTAGCCTAGCTAGCACATCTAGCATTTTAACATACAATCAAGTTCAACACTGAAATGCAAAAACCACAAAAATGATACACTAATTCCAGACTCAAGCCCAAAACAGTGCTTTTTGATGCTGTAAGGCCCAGCTGATTAGGTGGGTTCCAGCCCAGTTGTTGCAAGTGCAGAGCCCAGTTTATGTGCAGCCCAACAGCTCAGCTTATGCCAAGCCAAGTTTATGTAAAGCTCAGTGGTTACACAGCCCAGTTTATGTGGGCTTCAGTTTATGCAAAGAACAAGTTTATGTGCAGCCCACTAGTTATGTGCACAGATGAACACAGCTTTTTGTAGCTCAGCACAGCCTATGATATTAACACAGAGAACAACAAACTCACAAGAATGACACCCAGTTTCTAGCACACAGGGGTGCTGGATGTTGCACAGCACAAGATAACACTGGCCTGTTGGCAAGTGCACAAAAAGCGTAAAAACTGTGTATGGTGCACAGGGTAATGGTTGTGCTTACTCAAGGTGAAGCATGTGCTGGGTTGTGTGTTTGAAAAACAAGTTAAAACTCATTCAAGCACCCAAGGCGCATACACAATTTATAGATGCTGGTGTACAGATGTAACAGCAGCAGATGCACAATTTCAAGAGTTGTAGTGTATATAAACTTCACAGATAGCAGATCATTCACAGCATCAACAAGATAACAGATCAGCTCAGGGTAAGTATAACTTCACAGATGGAGCAAATGAATCAGCAATAATCAATGCTAGCACTTTACAGCCTGCTCAGCAAGGTCAGTTGAGCTCAAAATTCGGGTGGATTATGCACAAAGTATGCAGATCTCCACAGGGTTGTGTGGTCACAGATGCACACATGCAATGGATGCAACAGGTACTTGGGATGAGGCAAAGTGGTGGCGGGGTTGACATGGGTTGTATGATTTAGCACTTGATTCGTGGTTGAGCACCACTGCAATCGCCCAAGGCAAAGCAAAGAACATGGTCGGATGGGTTATGCTCGGGGTATGCAAGGGGTCTATCAACACTTGGCTCAACGGGGTTTGTGGTATCAACTCACTCGAGTTGACTTCCATGGGGTTTTCAGCTAACTTGGCTTTCCAAGTGGTAGCTCAAACTCACAGCTTCAGGGGGCTGGAGTCGAACACAAAGCAAAAGGAAATTAAAGGCAGAGAACACACAAGAACAGGGATTTCAGGTGTGAGAAATACCTAGCAAGGTAGCAGGTCCATCATGCATTAGGGTTCTCATACATATATTCATCACACAGAGCAAGGATATAAGACGATACCACCGATAAAAATCGGGTCTAGGCAATTCCATTATTGTCCTGCACTTTTCCTTGACTTCCTTGAGTTTGCTCCCTGCACCACAAAAATTAGGCTCAAAGGAGAGGTTTAGTTCTCTCGGGATGTGCAACTTAAGGCAAAGATGATGAAGATAGGTATTGCCTATCAATAACTAAAAAGACTACTGTAATATGAAGATGAACTACTGCACTTGGTTATCTGTTCAGTGGCGGACAAGTTACAATTGATGGCCATTCAAAAAGCTAACTACAGATGCTAAGGATGATGCAGAGATGTAGAGCTATTGACAAAGCTTCAACTGAACTACAAGATTATAGAAATTGAATGGACTGTAGCATGTGATGCAAACTAACTAACAGGATGATGCAAAGATGCACGAGAATACAACTAAGGATAGACAAACTACAAATTGCAATTTTGAATTAAAAAGCTATGAAAGATTTATCCTATCTACAACTAAGTTTTGCTAAAACTTTTTACAACAGCTCAAGTTACAGCTAAACTAACTCTAAAGTGCAGTTACAGTTATGAATGAGATAAGATGGCGACAGACTACAGATGGGATGGAGTTAACCTGCTAAGTTATGACTACAAAACATCAAATGAACAAACTTACGTAAGGAAGCACAAAAAACTGACAAGCCACAGCAACACAAATGCATGTAGTTTTAAGTGATGCAAGATATATGTGCAAATGGGTTAACTAATACAATGATGCTCCTAGACAGACAGATTAATATGCAAAGATGCAAAACTATAACAAGTTCTGACTAAGTTATACTAACAATGATTGCAAGAATACAGAGTGCAAGCTAATATCTACAAGACAAAGCTGAAAATCAGTAAGATGAAGCAAATGATTATCAACACAACACTACCAATTCCCCGGCAGCGGCGCCAAAAACTTGGTAGGCTTTTAAAAGAGTCTTGCCTACATTAAATCGCAAGTGCACGTGTGTTGTTTTGCAACACGGGGGCAAGCATGCACGGTCGATCCACGGGAAATGGGGTGTGCAATGTTGAGCTAAGGGCTTTCCTAACTGATTTCTAAGGTATTGTAACACAAATATGAGCTTTTGGGTGTCGATACGACGATTAAGTGTTGTGACTCTAAGCTAAGGTAGCAAATATGAATTGTAAATCAGTGTAGTTGAAGGTACTAAGGTGATAGAATTTACCTCCTAATCATATGCTAGGTAATTCAAATTCTCTCATGTGGTCTTGTGCCTTCCCTTGAAGGCTTTAGATGGATCATCGATTAACTCACTCCCCTTGCTAACCCCTAGTATCAATGGTCTTCTTACAGTACCATTGATCACAGGTAAGTTTGGTTCAAAGGCTAACTAAAATCCTAAGCATTACAAACTACAAGAACACTTTGAGAATTAGATCAACTAGACATTAAATCAGGGGTTTCATCTACACCCCAGTAAGAGAGTTTAGAACATGATACAAAAATTAAACAGAATGCAAATTAGTTTAACAAAATAAAACCCTAAAAACAGACTGTGTTTTTCTCTCACATGAAGAACAACAATTTATACTCACAATCACTCGAAATGACAAGTAAACAACAACCCAAACCTCTTTCCTCTGCTAACTCGTCTCTGACCCATTGATTTGATGTAACCCTAATTTCAACTATCTCAACCCTAGCTTCTAAGGTATGGAAGAAGCTACTGATGGAGATAGGTCAAAATAGGGATGGCGGAGCAGGTGGCTACTGGAGTTGTTGGTGGTGGTGTCAGGGTAAGGAGATGGTGGTGGTGAAGTGGCTTTCTTTGGTATGGTCGGGGGAGGAGAAGGTAAGGTGGAGAGGTTTCTCTGGAGTTGTCGGGGGAGAAAAGAAAGGGAAATGGAAAGAGAAGATGGGTTTTGGTCGATGGGTAAGGGGGTAGCGACTTTCTTTGTGAAGCGGGAGCATCAAGAGATGATGTGTAGGGTGGAGCGACCATCGGATTCTGGGGGAGCACCGATGCGTGGAGCGATGCGACCGTCGGATGAAAATAGCTCAAATCTAACGGCTCAGAAAGGACGGGCTTGGATCCGGATCGTGGGTCGGGTCTGGGCTAGCTCAAGTCCATGTCTTGTAAGTGGGTTGCCTCTTGTTGGGTTGCAACTGATGCGCGCGTGGGCTTTGGCTTTCTGCTCCATAGACGCTTGTCTCCAATTTTCTGCTCTTTTGGCTCCTCAATTTCTCCAAGCTTTATTTACTAACTAAAAACACAAAATTAATTAGTACAAATATTTATTCTTGAAAACAAAGAAAATACAGAATCTGGGATAATATCTGATTTCTGAGCACAAAAGATGAGTTAAATGCCAATAAAAAGGTGTAGAAATATGCAATATTTGGCACTCATCACTATGTATTCGGTAGTAATTTCCCAACACTAAGTTCCGATTCTAAATAATAGGAAGAGAATGCAAGTAATTTGTTTTCAAATAACCTACATTCGAAAGTTAAAAAGATGAAAATTCTACCGAATATGCATCATTTGGAGTTCAGTAAACTTTAAATTTTTGGCCTATATATTCGGTAGTAATTTCCCAACACCAAGTTCCGATTCTAAATAATCGGAATAGAAAGTAAGTAATGTGTTTCCGAATAACCTACATTCGGAAGTTAAAAATATGAAATTCTACCGAATATGCATCATTTGGAGTTCAGAATATGCATCATATGTATTGTCTACCGAATAACTATAGATGGACTTATAGAGTTAAAAAAAAAAACCTGCAATAGAGCCACGTTCTTGCCAACTTGGCTAGTTCCACGCCTCGACACCTTTCTCAACTCTTCCATCAAGAATGCTAGGCATGCTGTGACGGATCAGAGAATCTGGACTTCCAAGGAACCGGGTTTCGGCCCGCTCAGCAAACTCCGACTCTCCGATACGCCACTCAAGTAACCGGACCTTCAAATTCTTGTGAGAGACTCGAATTCGAATTTCCCAAACTGCATTATAAGCAAACACACATAGCTTTTATTCTCCAATTATTAGAGACGGCCAATTACCAACTCTAATAATTTCCATGGCCAGTTGCCATTTCTACCAGTTTCATGGCCAGATGCCACTCCCAAAATTTCCGTGGCCAGTTGCCATTCCAATCCTTTCGTGGCCAGTTGCCACTCCCAACATTTCCAAAATTTATGTGGCCAGTTGCCACTCTAATATTTTCGTGGCCAATTGCCACTCCCAATATTTCTGTGGCCAGTTGCCACTCCCAACATTTCCAACATTTCCGTGGCCAGTTGCCACCACTAATAATTCTCATGGCCAGTTGCCACCACTAATAATTCTCATGGCCATTTGCCACCACTAAGATTTCCATAGCCAGTTGTCACTACTAATAACTCCCATGGCCAGTTGCCACCACTAGTAATTCTCATGGCCAGTTGCCACCACTAATAATTCTCATGGCCAGTTGCCACCACTAAGATTTCCATGGCCAGTTGCCACTACTAGTAACTCCCATGGCCAGTTGCCACCACTAATAATTCTCATGGCCAGTTGCCACCACTAATAATTCTCATGGCCAGTTGCCACCATTTTACTGATACGCCATCGGCCAGTTGCCAATGGTGAAGGATTGCAATCATCTCCGAATATGTGGTATGAACGCCAAAGCAAAGAACCAAAGACTTACAGATGATATGAACAACCTTACGGTTTTGTCTTTGAACCGCATAGCGGCTGCCTACGTACCCTCTCCGTTGCTCGAAGGGATCAAGCACGACCGTAGTTCTCCGCTTTGTTTTAGATAGTATGAACTACCCATGATAGCAACTATCTCTTATAAGAAGATCTGAACTATCCCTTTTAGGTAGCGATCCTCTCTTACATAGATTGTATGAACTGCTTGTCAAGACAGCAACAATCTCCTGTAAAAGATGGTATGAATTTGCAGAGAAACAAGTATCCCTAACAATTCCCAATTGACGGCAAGATGTCAACATCTACGTGTGTGCTTGTACCTGCCACTCAAAATCAACAGCAGACTACGACATAACGCACAAGGAAAGAGAACTCACCTAAAACATCCATATCGTTAGTCATGACGAGGCTAAACGGTACGCGAACCAACTATCACGGTAACATAATATTTATTTAAATTAGCTTAAATACTGAACTCCACATATATATGCTCACTAGATCCCTTTAAGTCCGACTGACAACTGTGGTCGAGCCCATATAAGTATACACAATTACACAAATACTTGTGACTGCAGTGGATAATTCATCCAAATCCCATTATAATACACTAAGGCTTTCTATGCAAATACACAACCCATTATCAAAGTAGAGTCAATATTTTTAAATTACAAGACTAAGTAAATCCAGTGGGCACACTAAAGTAAACACTTGTAGCATTTAAATGATGCAATCATTCGTTTCTAGCACATTTAAATGTAAGCATGAACAAGTCCAACTATCGCAAAACTCACAGTAATAAGTATTATCAGAATAAGTCGACTGTCTCACATGCCGACACAGTAGAACAATCCGATCCATCTATATATATATGAGCCAATTATGTAAACCTTCATAGAAATTTTGTAGTGGTATATTGTGAGTAAAATTACAAAACACCGTCACTATAATTAAAATAGGTTCCGCTATTCCGAATTCACCGAAACGGTCGTCTATGCTCGTGCTTTGATATATTACAAAAGCAACTTCATTTTCATATAAAAATCTCTTTGCCCATCGTATCCAGACTAATAAACTGAGAACAATACGAATTGCAATATACCAAACATTATACTTTCAGTTTCCCAATTCCAAAAGGAGTTACGTTACATTTCAAGTCAAATTGTTCCACATACAGAGTGAACTGGGACTTTACTAACATGCCATGCACCCTTGAGCATTTAATCATTTTATACCAACCTCTAAAATCCAAGTAAGAGGGCTTGGGAGTCGGACAAAATTGAAACTTAAAAATGAATGTTCAAGCTTGAATAAACAAAAATGAACATTAACAACATCACTTAAGGATGTTAGTCTAAAGCATTTAGAGGTAGTCAGATTGAATTTCTAATAAGCAAGTGCTCGTATAGAAATGCACTAAAGTGGTAAATCATTCCTTCTATGCTGACACGGAACACCTATTTGTATTTTATAAATAATATTAAGCCACCAATCCGACATCGTAGTTCTTTTGAAATACAAAAATGTAGTTGATTAATTAGTTGATCAGCAACCACTTATGTACTTGACAAGGGTCACTAGACTCATTACCCAAACTTTGTAAATTGAATCACATCAAAATGTGTCAGCAACGAACACAGAGATTAGTAAGTATAATGAACAATACCTTACAAGCCTCATGGACTTACTGTCCTATAATAATTTTAACGGATACTTCATTTACACCCAACTAATCACTAAAATGGGTCAACTATCCTTCTTATCACATGCTAGAATTTCCTACCAAATTTTACCCGTAGAAGCATGGATTATTAAATGTTTGCATTATGACAAGCAAAAGGTAAAAACAACTCTGTAGAAAGTCCCTACACCCACACCGAAATTCCCATAAAAATAAAACACCATCTTGCTGGTTCTTCTTGCTAAATAATTATCCATGACTCTGTACACAAGCTATTCATGCTAATATACTTTTCTCAATAAGTGACTAACTAATCCATTAATTAATATTATCAGACTAGTCGAGATTCATCTCTCTTAGGCATATTAACAACATAAAGAGTTCAAGTGTTTGAATGTTTCAACTATGATACGAAAAGCAACAAGCATAGCGTCAAAGGAAAATATATTTCTCTTAGGAAAAATATCAAGCAAGTGACATGTTCCGAATTCAGAAAATAGAAAGATAAGTGCTATTTTCAAAAACACAAAGAACATCAAGTGTACCAACCAAACCAAACTAGTGAGATATCACTTTCTTTAGAAACCCACTCTACGAATAAAGGGATTTCAATAATCAAGAACAAATTGAAACAAATAATTGATTAGCCACTTAGGTCAGAATTATATTGAATTTAACAAAATGAGGAAAGATAAAATACCTAACTCAAAATATCCTCCATCCATTGCTAATTTGAACGACAGCTACATCATTCTCTCGTCTGTTTCTTGGTCTGGGAAAATCTCCAAATCCATGGCCAACTTATAAGACCTCCTTCTTCATTTTCTTGCTCAAATCAAATTCTCAAGTTGAATAACAGAAAATTCCTCCACACCCTTTATGAAATCAACTAACAGGAATGTTATCCCCTAAACTGTCTTTCATGGAAAGAGAAATCACCAGAGAAAGAAAATACAGGAAAGGAAAGAAATGTGAAGAAGATCCCCTTTTCCATTACTCTCCGATTCTCAATTTTTATGTTAACCAAGAATATGACACGTGCCTTGCTGCATGGAGAGTCATTTAGGCACCCAACCTTGTGATTAAAGCAATTAGTTGCCCCTCCAAGAGCCATATTTTAGATTTTGGGCACTCATGCTCATAAAAGCACCCTAACTTAGGTTTCTTTATCACTGCCAAGAAAAATTCTTACGATTTTTAAACTCAAACGGGTTGAATTTACCCGGATAAATGGTTTGGATTGTCACACATGCCGTGCCCCAGGAGTAGTCACCGACTTCATGGAGAGGATCCAGAAGTTGTAGAAGGTTGGCATCGATCTGGTTGCCAGTAGTATTGGGTAAAATGACACATCCCAATACATAGAGGAGATATGCGGTGGCCGCGTGGTTCACTTGCTCATCAGTTAACGTTCATTTATTTTCTTTATCCAAGGTTCTTCGGTACATATCCATCAAAACACTAATGTTGATCTGTCTAGTTATGTAACTTGCATGCCTATTGAACTCAGCTTTTGATGTCTCTTCATCCCAACCTAAGCACTTTTTAGTTAGAGCATAAAGTTGTGCCCAACTTAACTGCTTTGTGTAGTTTAACTTCATAGTTGTGCCTTGGTCAGGGAGGTTAAGAATCTACACAACATCATCCGGGGTAATCGTCATCTCCCCAAACGGCATATGGAAGGTGTCGGTCTTAGGATACAATCTCTCCACGAACGCCGATATAGCCACACGATCATGTTCCAACATTGAATTCTCGGCAGCAGTAGCTAACCCCGAGTTGGCTATAATTGTCTTGAACCTTTCACATTCACAGGATAAAGGCCAATCAAGCATTTTTGTTGGTGCGACGGTGGGTTTGAGTAGACGAACGACATCTTGATGATACTATTAAACACACGAAAAATACTTAAAGTAAATACAACTTAATACAACTATTACGATAGAACACATAGACAATACGTTAATAAAAAGGATACGATTTATTATTACCTCGGTTTCGTATATGTCTTTGGCCCTGGAGTCTTTGTATCCAAAAAGAAATTTTCCTCCATCCGCCGGTAGCCCAAGGATTTTGCCTGCTGGAATATTCTGCACCTTCAAGATATCAGGGAAAAGATGTGATGCTTTCTTAGCAATATCCTTCTTTCCACCTTCTCCTCCTTTGTTGGCTTTTTTGGCTTTTTTGGTACCACTTGGTTGTCCTTCCTCTTGGGTTCCACTTGGTTGTCCTTCTTGTTGTATTGTTGGTACTGCATCAATTGGTTCAATTTCATGTTGGGATGTAACTTGTGGAGCACTTTGTTCTACACCACCTAGTTCACTGCCTTGTGGAGTAGTTGGTTCCACACCTTGTTGAGTGCCTTGTTGAGCACTTGGTTCCACACCTTGTTGAGTGCCTTGTGGAGCACTTGGTTCTACACCTTGTTGAGCACTTTAATTTCCCTTTGATCGCTGTCGTAAGCGACACAAATATAATTACACTTTCTTACTACTCAAAATATAAATATAGCAAGGGCAAGAAAGGATCGATCCCACAGAGAGGTCTAGGTTGTCAAATTGTTATGGTTTCCTATATAAAACACCCGGAAGAATTTCTGATTGTGTAAATAAAAATAAACAAAAAGTAAACAAAAGAAATAAATCACGCAAATCAAGGATGTGAAATATTGGATAAAGGTTTCATCTTCAATTGTAAACAAGTTTATGAATATATGAATAGAATTCGTATTTAATCTCGCTATCATCAAAAGCCATGGAATACCTTATTGCAAGAATACTCCGTAAATTTCCAAAGTTATCAACACACACATTAGGGCTGCGTATGTGAAATCTACCTAAAGAATAACCTAACGCCTTGCGCTAATCAAGTTCAATTCCTAGGAGCATTAAGTTTCAGAAATAGGCTAATCAATGCAATTGTAATACATTGCGCAAACAATTCAAACAAAGGTCAATTTCTACATATGAATACGGGGATGTATCACTACAAACCCTAATCATATCATGCTACTAGTATTCAAGGTTATCGCTCGATGAAAACCCTAAAATAGCTATAGATATGGATGTGAGTTCAATCAATTCTAGACTCGACTAAACAAACATTCAATCATATTGCAATCCATCAATCATGCAATTATTATAACCCGTAGAAAGTGAACGATAATATTGAGAGAAAACTAATTCATAAAAATCATAACTTGGTTGCAAAATCCAACTACATCTTCAACCAATAATAAAAACTTAGTTACTTGTGTTTTTGGAAATCATCATAGAAAGTTTAGAAGAACCTATCATGTGAAACCCTAGAACAAAAGTAGAAGTCTCCCTAATGGAGATATATCTAGGTTTAGAAAAGAATTTTCTATTTATATGCTTTTCTCCCCATAAGGATACTTTCCCAAAATTAGGTTGATTCTTCTCAAAACCCGTCTCCAAGTTGGTCCACCAAGCCCAGGAGTGAAAAATATGTCTCTGGAATTTTGGGTCCAAAAGCGTCGCCGGAATTGCTGACGTCGTCGCCGGAATCCGGCCACGGCGCCGGAATCCGTCGCCGGAAAATCATCTCCAGCCACCTGAACTTGCCTCCGGCTACTGACGCTGTCACAAGACATTTTACACTTCCAGTATCTCAACTCGCTCTCGCAATTTATACGTTCACAAAAACCATCAAACCCAACTTCTCATTCCTTGCGAAAACGCACCCAAAAGCGTGGTCCGTAGCTCATATGTTCGGCCATTAATTCTTGCATCCGACTCATACCCCCCTCGCGATTCACTGAAATATTACCATGCCCACTTCCGGTTCAGAAATCCGACAACCAGGGCTAGTACCACCGGTGCACCAATTCTACTCCGTTTTCGCACAATTTCTGCATTGTTATTTGCGGCATCTGTTTTACTTCCTGTAACTCATATTACACAGCACAACATCGCTTCCAACTTCGTCACATGCCAGAGATGCTGTACCTCGGACTCGAATTCTCCAGTGCCACTTCTTCCAACTTCAATAAAGACAAGTGCGCCTACCTCAGCTTCAATTGTTTCTATGCACAAAGATCCAAACACAAAGATCTGAACTGCCACATAGACTCAAATTTACAGCACCACCTGATCTATTGCCAGCTTCACCAGCCCAATAACTCAAATCTCTGCAATTCACTACCTTGCAACTTGCGGCTCCAACTCAATCGCCACCTGCTGTATCAGTTGCAGCTACAGCCCAGAGCAAACAGCCCAGAGCAGCTACAGCTCCTGCGACATCCATCCCTGAACCAACAGCTCCATCTCTACATTGGCCTGCAATGAGCTAGCACAAGCAATCCCACTTGAACCATCTCCATTCTTGCACTGCACTTTAGATCAAACCAACTCTAAGTACCAGCACCCCAGCCTGCCATTTCCTGAGTCCATTTATCACTGGTACCAGCTACCAACAACACCTGTAGCTCCAACTATTGAAACCACAACCACCACTTCAGTCTCCCCTGGAATTCGACTGCAAATCCTTTCTCAGCTCAGGCCACCTGACATCCACCAGCCAACAGCATAACCACCAGCTCCACCTCACTCCTGCATTATCTTATGCATTCAACTGCAGTAGCATCATACACCTGTAGCTCCCTCTTGCCAGACCCCTGCATTGCTAGACTCGAGCTCCATCAATCATTCTGCGGCTTTAATTCAGCCATTCGAGCCATTCCTGTAACAGCAGCACCATTTCCATTTCAGTTCAACATCAGTTAAAACTTCACAGCTCAATTCCATCTTCCCATTAATCTCAGTTGCTTCAATCAAACCATCTCAACCAGCTAACCCAATCAATCACCATTTTCATTGCAGCACCAGCATCATAACCTTAAGCCACCAATTGAGTTGCACCCACACTTCACTAATTCCTTGTTCTTCTCAAACTCCATCTTCTGTCATTCATAACAGCACCAGGAACCAACTTCTCAGGATCACTCAATGTCACAGCAGCACACCTTTGAAATCTCCAGTTCAAGCTCATTCCTATCAGCTCTATTGCCCTCTGCCATGCTCTATCAAGCTCAGCATCACCACGACAGCGACAACCCACGACAAAACTTGGCATAGGAACCAGTGACAAATATTTGCATCAGAACTGGTTCAGGCCATTTTTCAAACACGTCTTGTGTGTATCCCAGACTGGTGAATGTTGTGTACGGGTCGTATATTGGGGATTTCACAACTCCTTCCCCCGCACAGCACGAATTCAATCACAAACCCATTCACTCCATAAACATTTACGAGTCCAACATTCATACGATGAATACTCTTGGTTCAAAACCATAGCTTCCACATCTCCTCCTGCCGATTCCAACAGAACCCGTTCTTCCATGAAACTCAGACCCGAATCAAACTTCCTAGCGGCAACATGATCTTCTACTGATTCCTGGAGCTCAACTCAGAACCTCAACTTCGATTCCTTTTCTCTTCCTTTCTCTGTTAAACAATGGAGAAGCCATCAGATTAGGCAGAAGAAGAAAAATGATTTCTTCACTTCGAAACTCGGGTGTTTTTGTAAGAAATCGGATTTACACGCCCCAACTTTGGATAAGGGCTAACCGGTGATCCTCTTGCACTTTGTCGGTCCTACGGAACCGACAAGCTTAATCATTCATTTTGCTCATAACTCTCTCATTGGATGTCGAAATGGCCTCATTCTTTCGCAGCTAGCTTCGTCTTTTCGCTCTCTTCAACATGACGAGAAGAAATCCAAGAATCGAGTGAGTTCCACTTCCTTTTACTCAAATGACTCCAAAACACCTATAAAACTCAAAAGCACACATAAGATACATAATTTACAAGAAAAGTCGCAAAGAAAGCATAAATACTAGATATTAAATACGGTGTATTCTACACCTATCAAATTCCCCCACACTTAGACTTTGCTAGTCCTCGAGCAAATCAAACAAAATAATAAAATACAACAACTCCGTGTCGTCGAGACTACGGTCACTTTTAGCATAAATAACAAGCCTTTAAACCCCTAGGTGTCCCTAGTGGACGAGTTATAGTCTCGTGAGAGTTTACTAGAGATATACCCACAAAACCTATATTTCAAACTCCGTCTATTTGTGACAAATCAATGAACGAATCCAAAATGACTACAGGAGGAGGTACCTTGCAAATTCAATTCATATATTAGTAAATAACTCTAATTAGATAGTCGAACAAGCCACAATACTGGAAACTAACAAACCACAATCACAATGAAAAGATTAAGAAGATGGATAAAGATGTAGATGTTGGCGAATGTTCACAAGTGTTCGATGTTTCCCATATCTCGTGAAGAAGGTCACCGCTAAGATGAACCTAATCCTATTGGATTGAGCTACTTCGTCTTTGAATGCTACATCAAATCAATTGGCATATACAAGGGAACCAAGAGTGACTTTATTCAACACAATAATATTTTCTTCTTCTTTTTTTTTTTTTTTTTATAAGATTGGATCAAACTGGATCCAATTTTTTTTTTTAGACGGCATGATTAGATCTTTTGGATCCAAGCGCATGCTTATTGTCAGCAAGTACATGATAGTTGCCTTGGATCCTGCATTCCACGCTTGTTTAGGCGACGGAGACAGGGACTACGTTTCACACATACTGCTATTCCCAAGTGTCTTTTTATTCCGTTTTGGTCTAATTGATCGGTCCTTTTTTTTATTTTTTTATTTTTTTATTTTTTTCAATTTTTTTTTCTCTTTTTCTAGTAACTCAATCACTCTATTTCATCCTAGCAGTAATAACACGTCGATGTTTAGTGACCCACCAAAGCACTTAGAGAACAATAGATAAATATGGAAAAATAAAAATAGAATGTGATATGGTGATATTCCGAGATATGGTAACAACTATCATGTTAATTTGTGCTTTTTGAGCTATATTCTTCCCTTTTAGTTAATTGGTTCCTCAACTCCTGCATTCAAAATGGTTCCATCCACTAATGGTGTCAAAAACAAACTATACAAACATATAAATGCTCCCCCACACTTAAACTTCACATTGTCCTCAATGTGTAAAACCGAAAGTTCTGAATTCTGACGTAACAGCAGATAAACGCAAAAACTGTGCAAATTGGTAAGGAATTTGGAAAAACTCCATTTCACAAAAGTTGTTCACCTACGTGTTTTCTACACAGTGTCAAAATTTCACAGTGTTTTGATAAACGGTTTGACAGTTATGGTCTCTGGACTGAACTACGCGCAGTCTGAAATTTTCTGACAAAAAAGGTATTCGTCATAATTCTCTTCTAAGATAGATTCCGGACTCAATGAAATTAAACATGGGGATTCAAATATGATATGAAAACAGTAAAAAATAAACAAACGAAACAAAAATAAAAAGCAAAAGGATAAGAGATACAAAACCGGTGGGTTGCCTCCCACTAAGCGCTTGTTTTAAAGTCGACGGCCCGACTTAGCTTCTTGTAAGATTCATTCCCCATACACCAATAATCGGAAAAGTTGGGGATCCTTCCATAGAACCTGTTTTGGAAACAATAACTTCACACAAATATTAGTACAATAAAGCAAAAGTGAAGCTATGAACCGATAAAAGCTTCCCCCACACTTATTCTTGTCTACACTTGGAAGTGTATAAAGAATATAGAAGTCGGGTACCTCCACGGTTTCTTGTTCCATAACCTGCAAAGTATGAGAATCAAGTTTCTCTAATGGCGGAAAACGAGAAACAAAGTCATTCAACAATATTCTCGAAGCACATACATTCAAACCAATAAGAGGTAAAGGAGAAGAAACAATAGGCAAAGGGTTAGATAAACCTTTCACAATCTCTTGTATCACGGAATCCTCTTCATCCTTGAAAAACTCAAGTGAATTATTCACCTCTTGTGTATCATGGTCCTCTATCAAACCTTGCAACCATTCTTCGTCCGTTTCTGCCTTAACCAAAGTATCGACATAAACATCATCATTACAATTATTTGCAAGCTCAATTGGGTCTTCCACAATATTGGTCAAAACCGTCTCATTCTCAACACACTCCTCCTTTTTGTTGTAAGGCACATACTCTTTTGCGGATGCAATATTGTCCATAAGGAATTTCTTTAGAACACTCATTGCATCATCCTCAAGCTCTACCTTTTGAATAGGTTCTTGATCGTTATAAAGATCAATGCTTGAGTAATCCACACAAGTGTCGACATATTCCTCTTCGTCTTCATCTTGATCCCAAAAAGACTCCATTGTACACTCCTCGGGGATGTCACCATGAGTTGGTTCAAACGATGTATTTGCATAAGAATCATCATCACTATCATAGTCATCATAAGGTTGTTCCTCGCTGAATTTAGTGTTACTTATCTCTAACTCATCCTTTTGAATAGGTGAATGATCATTATTACGATCAAGAGTTGAGTTAACTACACAAATATCAACAAAAGTCCCCGAAGGTTCGCCTTTTTCAACATAATTATTCATTTCCTCCTTGTACTCATCAATGCCTTGTCTTAAAGTGGAAACACCTTTTTGAAGCTCTTGGAGTGATTCATCCAAATTCTGAAAATAGTGTTCCATTTGTTTGTAAAGCTCATTCGACATAGACAAAGTAGAATTACTTACCTCCGTATTGTTAGGCCAATTATATTCCCTTTGAATGGGTGGATGATCATAACTACGATCAGAAATTGGTCCAAACATACTATGAGCACATTCGGTCGATGAAAGTTGTTCCATGCCTGGTTGTCTACAAATTGACTCCATGCTGTCCATAAATTGTTGCATTTCATCTACCAAATTAGAGGAAATATTATAAGGAAAACAACTATTCTCCCCTCCTTGTGGTTGCTCACTTACATAACCACCATAAGAAGGTTGATATGTATGAGAATAACTCATAGGGTACGTGGAGTATTGATCATAGCCAAAGGATTGGTTTTGATTATACTTCCCATAAGGGTGATAATTGTTATGTTGTTGAGGTTGAAAGCCGTATTGATTGCTCCAATATGCTCCGTCCATAGAAATTGTTACCTGAAACGAGATTCTCGAAACTCGGTTAAGAACCAAAAAATAAGAAAAACAAAAATAAGACTAAAAACGAAAACAAAACAAAAATAAGAAACCAAACAAGTGACAACCGTTGCCTCCCCGGCAACGGCGCCTAAAAAAATTTGATCATTTGTCGTAAGCGACACAAATATAATTACACTTTCTTACTACTCAAAATATAAATATAGCAAGGGCAAGAAAGGATCGATCCCACAGAGAGGTCTAGGTTGTCAAATTGTTATGGTTTCCTATATAAAACACCCGGAAGAATTTCTGATTGTGTAAATAAAAATAAACAAAAAGTAAACAAAAGAAATAAATCACGCAAATCAAGGATGTGAAATATTGGATAAAGGTTTCATCTTCAATTGTAAACAAGTTTATGAATATATGAATAGAATTCGTATTTAATCTCGCTATCATCAAAAGCCATGGAATACCTTATTGCAAGAATACTCCGTAAATTTCCAAAGTTATCAACACACACATTAGGGTTGCGTATGTGAAATCTACCTAAAGAATAACCTAACGCCTTGCGCTAATCAAGTTCAATTCCTAGGAGCATTAAGTTTGTAAATAGGCTAATCAATGCAATTGTAATACATTGCGCAAACAATTCAAACAAAGGTCAATTTCTACATATGAATACGGGGATGTATCACTACAAACCCTAATCATATCATGCTACTAGTATTCAAGGTTATCGCTCGATGAAAACCCTAAAATAGCTATAGATATGGATGTGAGTTCAATCAATTCTAGACTCGACTAAACAAACATTCAATCATATTGCAATCCATCAATCATGCAATTATTATAACCCGTAGAAAGTGAACGATAATATTGAGAGAAAACTAATTCATAAAAATCATAACTTGGTTGCAAAATCCAACTACATCTTCAACCAATAATAAAAACTTAGTTACTTGTGTTTTTGGAAATCATCATAGAAAGTTTAGAAGAACCTATCATGTGAAACCCTAGAACAAAAGTAGAAGTCTCCCTAATGGAGATATATCTAGGTTTAGAAAAGAATTTTCTATTTATATGCTTTTCTCCCCATAAGGATACTTTCCCAAAATTAGGTTGATTCTTCTCAAAACCCGTCTCCAAGTTGGTCCACCAAGCCCGGGGGAGTGAAAAATATGTCTCTGGAATTTTGGGTCCAAAAGCGTCGCCGAATTGCCGACGTCGTCGCCGGAATCCCGACCACGGCGCGGAATCCGTCGCCGGAAAATCATCTCCAGCCACTCCGAACTTGCCTCCGGCCATCGACGCTGTCACAAGACATTTTACACTTCCAAGTATCTCAACTCGCTTCTCTCGCAATTCATACGTTCACAAAAACCATCAAACCCAACTTCTCATTCCTTAAAAACGTACCCAAAAGCGTGGTCCGTAGCTCATATGTTCGGCCATTAATTCTTGCATCCGACTCATACCCCCCTCGCGATTCACTGAAATATTACCATGCCCACTTCCGGTTCAGAAATCCGACAACCAGGGCTAGTACCACCGGTGCACCAATTCTACTCCGTTTTCGCACAATTTCTGCATTGTTATTTGCGGCATCTGTTTTACTTCCTGTAACTCATATTACACAGCACAACATCGCTTCCAACTTCGTCACATGCCAGAGCTGCCTGTACCTCGGACTCGAATTCTCCAGGCCACTTCTTCCAACTTCAACAGCACAGCTGCGCCTACCTCAGCTTCAATTGTTTCTATGCACAGCATCCAAACACAGCATCTGAGCTGCCACATAGACTCAAATTTACAGCACCACCTGATCTATTGCCAGCTTCACCAGCCCAATAACTCAAATCCCTGCAATTCACTACCTTGCAACTTGCGGCTCCAACTCAATCGCCACCTGCTGTATCAGTTGCAGCTACAGCCCAGAGCAAACAGCCCAGAGCAGCTACAGCTCCTGCGACATCCATCCCTGAACCAACAGCTCCATCTCTACATTGGCCGCAATGAGCTAGCACAAGCAATCCCACTTGAACCATCTCCATTCTTGCACCGCATGCAATTTAGATCAAACCAACTCTAAGTACCAAAGACCCTGGCCTGCCATTTCCTGAGTCCATTTATCACTGGTACCAGATACCAACAACACCTGTAACTCCAACTATTGAAACCACAACCACCACTTCAGTCTCCCCTGGAATTCGACTGCAAATCCTTTCTCACTCAAAGCCACCGACATCCACCGACCCAACAAAGATAACCACCAGCTCCACCTCACTCCTGCATTATCTTATGCATTCAATCTGCAGTAGCATCATACACCTGTAGCTCCCTCTTGCCAGACCCCTGCATTGCCAGACTCGAGCTCCATCAATCATTCTGCGGCTTTAATTCAGCCATTCGAGCCATTCCCGTAATAAAGAAGACCATTTCCATTTCGGTTCAACATCGTTAAAACTTCACAGCTCAATTCCATCTTCCCATTAATCTCGGTTGCTTCAATCAAACCATCTCAACCAGCCTAACCCAATCAATCACCATTTTCATGCAAAGCACCAAAGATCATAACCTTAAGCCACCAATTGAGTTGCACCCACACTTCACTAATTCCTTGTTCTTCTCAAACTCCATCTTCTGTCATTCATAACAGCACCAGGAACCAACTTCTCAGGATCACTCAATGTCACAGCAGCACACCTTTGAAATCTCCAGTTCAAGCTCATTCCTATCAGCTCTATTGCCCTCTGCCATGCTCTATCAAGCTCAGCATCACCACGACAGCGACAACCCACGACAAAACTTGGCATAGGAACCAGTGACAAATATTTGCATCAGAACTGGTTCAGGCCATTTTTCAAACACGTCTTGTGTGTATCCCTGATCGGTGAATGTTGTGTCTTGGTGTTTGTATATTGGGGATTTCACAACTCCTTCCCCGCACAAGCACGAATTCAATCACAAACCCATTCACTCCATAAACATTTCTGAGTCCAACATTCATACGACGGTAATACTCTTGGTTCAAAACCATAGCTTCCACATCTCCTCCTCCGCCGATTCCAACATGTAACCCGTTCTTCCATGAAACTCGGACCGAATCAAACTTCCTAGCGGCAACATGATCTTCTACCGATTCCCCGGAGCTCAACTCGTAACCTCAACTTCGATTCCTTTTCTCTTCCTTTCTCTCGTTAAACAATGGAGAAGCCATCGATTAGGCGAGAAGAAGAAAAATGATTTCTTCATTTGAAACTCGGGTGTTTTTGTAAGAAACTGGATTTACACGCCCCAACTTTGGATAAGGGCCAACCAGTGATCCTCTTGCACTGTCAGTCCTACGGAACTGACAAGCTTAATCATTCATTTTGCTCATAACTCTCTCATTGGATGTCGAAATGGCCTCATTCTTTTCACTAGCTTCGTCTTTTCGCTCTCTTCAACATGACGAGAAGAAATCCAAGATTCGAGTGAGTTCCACTTCCTTTTACTCAAATGACTCCAAAACACCTATAAAACTCAAAAGCACACATAAGATACATAATTTACAAGAAAAGTCGCAAAGAAAGCATAAATACTAGATATTAAATACGGTGTATTCTACACCTATCACCCTTGGCATTCCTTTTTCTCCTAGCACTAGCTGAAACTTTCTTACTCCCTTCTCGACGAGGCCCTAAGTCGCCTGTTTTGGGGGCTTGCTTAGCTCGACTTTGCCTAAACAACAAAATAAGGAACGTTTACAAACTATACAATCAAAAGCATAAATACACAAACAAAACCCGAATGTAGACAATCGGAAGTAAAAGGAAACATTTTGTTTCCGAATACATAACATTCGGGAGATAAGCAAATTTGTTTCCAACCGAATACTCATCAATTGGAGTTCAGGAAACTCTGAATTTTGCAGCCTATATAATTGGAAGTCATTAATAATATTTGCTACCGAATATATACTGGCCCCAAAACGATTTCAGTTTCAACATTTTACAATCGGAAGTATACAACATTATTCTCTTCCGAATATTTCCTGTTCCCAAAATGGGATTTTGCCTAAATCACAACTTTGAGAATTTTTCAAAATAATATATTCGGTAGTAAGTGCACTTCCGATTACTGTGTCTCTATATCAACATATTCGGAAGCCAATTGTTTTTGTAAACTACCGATTATAACCATTTTGTACACAGGAAGCTATGACAAACCATATTCGGAAGTTAACCTAAAAACCTATCTCCCGAATACTGTCCATGTTCTTGAGAATTGAAGAACACGACTACATTCGTAAGTCAGTTAGCATGAATATCTACCGAATCTGGGTAAATAACCGAAAACCCTATAAAAAAAAATTCTCGATTCGTCGAATTAAAGCGAAACAAACCCAAAAAATGATAGAGTCTTACCTAATTGGGGCCATTTGAAGTTGCCGGAGTGTTTGACAATCAGATTCGCCACCACCAACTACATCCGCGGCTTCGCGTTCTTCGTCATTTTCAGCAACAGTTTCTTTATTTCTTGCTAGAATTCCAATATGTGGATCCACACCGCGAACTACGTTTTTCGTTCGAGCTCCTTTGCGTTTATCTTTTGTAGACATCGTTGAAAAAAAGAATCGACGATGTTTTGATTTTACGATTCACGACGACGATAAGTTGAATTGAAGAACGAGGGAAAAAAAAATTTGCCTCCACAATCGGAAGAGAATGGGAAGAGCAGAAGAAGAATAGTTGAAATGGGTGGAAATGAATTTGATTTGGTTTTTATTTTCTTTTTACTTGAAGGGTATTTAAGTAACTTCAATGTCCTATAGGTATCCCTTAACTAGTGTCCTTTGCTGGGTATAAATTGTTGGTCCCTAATTCCTTTTGAGTGGCCCCCAAAAATGTTAGGATATTTTAGGCTTATTATTGCCTATCCTATCCGAATAAGACTTTCATTCTTAATGTATTTAGACATCATATAGCATTAGAATTCAAATCCACGATAATGGGCACATTTTTTATATACACTCGAGCCGAGCATAAAGCTAGCAAGAAACCACTTTAGCCCACCGATTTCTTGCATATACAAAAGCTGTTTCTATTTTCGACAAGGCAAACTAACGTTTTCGTACCCATTCTGATGAAAGTAGAGTAGGAGTGCAACTATGACTCCCACATTCGAAAACCCAAGGCACCCAAAATTGGTTCCTTCAAACAGTTGCGCACCACTTATTGCAAGAAGGACTAATGTCATCGATCAGTTGTGGCACCAGACGTAGGGTACATTATTGCCTACCCGAGTAGACTCACGAATGTATTTAGACGTCATATAGCAATAGAATCAAGATCCAAAATGATGGAACACAAGATTTTTCAAGCACCCGAACCCCATCAATTCAACCATCCTAAGGCCTCTTCCTATGCACATGCCAAAAAAATGGTGTTTGGCATGCCAGGTGGCATGCCAAACCATTTGCGCCACTATGGGGAAACCGCGAGCGATCGAATCCCTAGCTTAGCGGTATTGACAATATCGCCGGCGATAAAGACTTTATCGCAGGCGATATTGTCAATACCGCTTCGATAAAAACAATAACTTATTTGGCGGTACAATGATTATCGCCAAGTAGTTATTTCGCAACGGCTAGTTCCCCTATGGTTCCTATATATATACGTCATTTTACCTCGACAGAAAACTCACACTCGCTTCTAAAGATATTACTCCTTTATTCTCAATTTTAAGCTTCACAATGTCGAGATCCAATGAAGAAAGGGATATTATTATGAATATGTTCAAAGTTCTGACAAGAAAGTTATCGTATGAGGTTGCAAGAAATTGACGAAGAGGAAGTCAAGATGAGAATCTAATCGAAACTATGATGCTTGTACATACGGGTCAAATACCAAGAGTTCCAGAGCCCAAAGAAGTATTATCAAGAAGATATACGTATCGAGGAGGAATTTTACCATCGAAGCTCATGCACGATTATTTTCTTCCCAATTGTGTGTACTACGATCGAGATTTTCAAGGTCGATTCCGCATGCCTCGTCATCCGGGGTGAAAAAGATTATTGAAGAACTTTGTCGAGTGGAACCTCAATTCAATTATCAGTTTGATGCACCGAATATTAGAGGTCATAGTCCCGAACAAAAAGTTACTTCGGCTTTAAGGATTCTAGGTTATGGCACTCGGCGGATGCGAATGATGAGTACCTTCGTATGGGTAAAACAACTTCTTACACTTACCTTTCATTGTTCGTGAAGTAATGATTAATCATTTTGGTCCAACATATTTACGAAAACCAACCGACGAAGATGTTAGACAAATATTAAGGGAGAATGAGGAAAGGGGATTCCCGGGAATGCTAGGTAGTCTCGATTGTATGCATTGGGTATGGCATGGATGCCTGTTTATTGGGCTGGTCAATATAAAGGTCATTATCCAAAACCAACAGATTATCTTAGAAAGCCGCCGCTTCTTACGATTGTTGGATATGGCACGCTTTTTTGGTCTTAGGGTTCACAAAATGATATTAATGTTTTGCACAAGTCGCCTCTGTTTGAAGATTTGAAGTATGGAATTTCTCCATCTGTCCGTTTCATGATCAACGGCCATCGGTACACTCATGGCTATTATCTTGCGGATGGTATCTACCCAAAATGGCCCACCTTGGTTCAATGCTACCGTCGACCTCCTCTTTGGTGCATTGGGCCATTCATACCGATATTTTAACGATGCCCAAATGGCACCGAGGAAGGATGTGGAACGCGCTTTTGGAATTTTGAAGAGGAAGTTCGCTATCATTTGTGGCCCATATCGTGGGTTGAGTCCTCGTGAAATGCACAAGACTATGCTCACTTGCATAATTCTTCATAACATGGTAATTCAGAAACCGAGACGTGATTCGGATTGGATTAACTATGATGATGAAGATTTGAGGCCGGAGATTCGACCGAAAGAGGCCTCCCGCAAGGAATTATGGTCAAATGACTAACTACATTCGTAACCGTAATTTGTATGACCGGTTAAGAGATGATCCGAGATTGAATCTTTGGGCGAGCATGGAAGATGATTTTATGTATTTTTCTTAATGTTTTAGCTTGATTTAAGTTATGTTATGTATTGTTATTTTTCTAATTAATAAGCTTCAACATTTCATTTCAAACTAATATTAATTGGAATGCATAACAACATATCAAATTAAAACTTAAACTAGAACATTAAAACTTAAATCGCTACATTAAACTAGTTATAAACTAGTACATTAATCATTTAGAGGAATTATTTCATCAAACTCATTTTCCATCATCATCATCTTCTTCATCACGGTTGTTAGTAAATCCAAACTTGCTTTTCAATCTGTGCTTGAATCTGTCAAATTCGATTTGCCATACATGCGGTTGTTGGGCGTTCATAATTGAGGTGTTGGCTTGAAGAATGTTATGCTTGTCATAGTCAAACTGGAATTTTTCTTGAGAAAGACGACTTTTCTTACTCTAGGTTTTGAATTTTCCTTTGAATGGATCTTTCCTTCGCGATGGTCTTTTGATAATCCATAAACTCCGCCATGTTAAATCCTACGGAACTCCCTCCTTCTTGAGCTAATTTTCTAGCCATTTTGCCTTATTCCTCCTGGAAGTTTTCCCTTAGTATTACCATCAATATAATTATTGAAAACTACGTTGGAATTTGAGCTTGTAGGGGTATCTCGGTGAAGAATTTGATGGACCTTGTGAAAATGGTGAAGAATTTGGTGTTGAGGGAGAAGAATTATATGGTGAATTTTCGTGTACTATTTGATTATTTGCTAAGTAATCGGGATTATATTTGTTCAAACCCTTCAAAATATGATAACAACTTTCGAAAGCAAACCGTTTACCATGTTTTCGTTGCCAATGCATACGAACCTCTCTTTCAAAATCAACATCGATCGACCACTTTGTCCTTTCCTTTTCTCTTGGCTTGCATTATCAATGCAACATAAGCGACTACTTCGGTTGATTACAATGAAGTGTTCGACAATCATTTTGCATCACGACCATTGATGTTCATGGTTTGTTCTTCATATTTTTGAAATATATTATCCCACATGGTGTTACCATGTTGGTGTGCACCACCGATACAATCTTGGGTAAAAAAACATAATTACGACAAATACATTCATCTTCTATCATGGTGTATTTTGCACCACGGACTCGATTCTTCTTACCTTTGCCTTGAGTTTTTGCTTGTGAATCCATTTTACAAGAAAATATATTGTAGAGGAGTTGTGATAGTTTTAGATTTGAAAAAGATTGAGAAATTAAGAAATTCTAGAGATTTAGAATTTTTGGTGTGAGTTGATATGAGTTTGAAATCGGTATTTATAGAGTGGGGAAATTGTAGCCGTTAGATGAAGATCGATGAGCGATTATCATAGTATCGGCGATAGCTTGATTTATCATTGTCGATTGAATGACCATCGAACGATTCTTTGACCATCGAGCGTCGGAGACTCTATCGCTCACGGAAACTCTGTCGTGTATGCCTATATGCCGAAATAACATATTGGCGTATGAGTTTGGCAGGTTTAAGCATACCCATAGTGGGTGCATATACGCCAAATACCATGTTTTAGCATGTGCATAGGAAGAGGCCTAAAAGCAGAAAAAAGAAGAAAAATTTGTTGCATATCCAAAAGCGGTTTCGATTTTCGACAACGTAATCTACCTTCTTCTCCTCTTTGGTTGTCTTAAGATAAGGGCAAGGTGTCTTTGTTTTCTCCCGAAAAAGAAGAGTAGGTCCCACTTCATGCAAAGCCGGACGTTTTGTCTTTAAATGATTCACACGTGGCACCGCAGCTGTCACTCTTTCTCTACTCTTTCCCGCAGGTCACTGTCTCTTCATTTGGTCTTCTTCTTCAAATGAAGAAATGATAAATTTTCAGAGAGCTCCATCCAAATCATCGAAGTAAACGAAAAAAAGACTCCAAGGAAAACCCTAGAAGAAAAAGAATATTTCTTCTGTTGCTGTTAGGTAATTTCTTTGATTAATTTTGTTGTTGCGTGTATTAGAGGTACTAATTTGATGATTAAGAGCTTTCGTGTGGGTTTCTTAAAATTTTGTATTTATGTCTCTTTTTTTTCTTGGTTTTGATTGTAGGAAAAATGGTTGAAGGAGTAGGAGCTCAGGATTTGGATATGTGTTTTCAGAAGCTTGTGATGGTTGGAGTAGGAGGTGGTGGAAAGATGATGAATAATTGGAAGGATCTTCCAATGGAGCTTCTGTTGAGGATTCTTTCGCTTGTGGATGATCGTACGGTTATTGTTGCTTCAGGAGTGTGTACTGGTTGGAGAGATGCTGTTTGCTTGGGTCTTGTGAGTCTCAATATCTCATGGTAATGATCTTGATTTATTTTTTTATTTTATTTTTTTATTTTTTTGCTGACTTAGGTGTTTCTGGATAATGGAAAATGCATTCTGATTGCGCATAATTCGCTCTTGTTTCTTACTGTCCGATTACTATTGGTGTGGTTAATTTGATTGCCTCAAGGTTATTTACATGTGGAATCATGCTTTAGGCTGATTAGTTTGGGTGTAGAATGCATCTTAAGCTGTTTTCTGTTTCCGTGATAGTTATACTGGTATTTTGCATCATTTGTTCACAGGAGTTTTATTTCTTTTTTCTTTCTTCTTCGTGTTAGGCAATTTAGGTAAGGACCACTCAATTTCACATTGTGAGTTGTTTGGTCACAGACCCATATTAGCTTGTTTTTGCTTTGTGTTTGTTCCAAGTGATTCAGCTTTGTGATATGTGCCCCATAAGAGTTGGTTTTGCGTGTGTTCTGTCTGAATTAGCTTTTTGTCCTCTCCTTGTGGTTTGGCTCTGTGTATGCTGCGTTTGATTTTCTTGCTGTTGTGTCATTCCCGCAAAATGGCTTGAGATATTTTTGGGCACCATCTGCATTTGTAATCACTGTTGTCATAGTTGTTCTTATACTTCGGTAGATTTCTCTATTGTTTTTTCTTTTTGTTATGCAGATAGTAAATATTGAATTTTTAATTTTATTGTTTCTCAGTGGTCAGTAGATATGTATGTTATAGAAAGGAAGAAAGAAACTTTACAAGTACGTACTGTTAGGATTAAGACTACCTTACAGTGGTGCACGTCATAACTTCATTCATCTAATGAGACTAAATTGTGGTCAGTTAGGGAGTTCTAGTTGTTGAATAATAGAAGCATGCTGGAGCTCCTTTTCGAGATTATATTTTTCTTCTTAAGAATCAAATATGTTCGAGGCTGATTGTCTTATGTGTTGTGTTTTTTGTTTCGTCTTTCCTATAAACACAAAAACACAACTAAATATATAACAGCAACCGCTAAGTGTAGCTACATCTGTGAGGTTGCTGATTTTGTTAAATTTGACACGTGGTCCAAGGAAGGGTTACTATTTTATCTCTTACAAGTTACTGAGTTGTTTGATCCTCTAGGCTTGAGCAATTCAATTTCTGGGGCTCCTGTATCCCAGAGTAATCTTGATTGGTAGGGTTTGTTGATTTTGGAGAGCTCAGAGTGCGTTCCCGTGTTTCAAAACACTATGGGTTGTTTAGTAGTGTTGACTTACATGTCTTTATATATGTTGTCGCTTATGTTGTGGCCTTCAAAAGCTCTGAATTTAAGCAGCAGCAGCAGCTTGATTCTAACTTAAGGAAGGGGCCTATTATTGTGGGTTGTTAAATTTGCAGCATATGATTACCTCCATGATTATCTTGAAACTCTTATTAATTGACACTTGCAGCAGCTGAAATCTTGAGTAAACCAATGTGGGAGATTGCAAGTTGACTGACATGACTTCGTTTGCAGGTGCAAAAGTAACATGAACAACCTTTTGCTGTCACTAGCGCCCAAGTTCACGAAGTTACAGACTCTATCCTTGCGCCAAAATACTCCTCAACTTGAGGATAACTCTATTGAGGCTATTGCGAGCTGGTGTCATGATCTTACAGACTTGGATCTTAGCAAAAGCCTCAAGCTTACTGATAGCTCCCTGTATGCAGTAGCCCATGGCTGTCCTCTACTGACTAAGCTTAACATCAGTGGATGTCCGACCTTTGGTGATGCGGCTCTTGCGTATCTGACTAGTTTCTGCAAGAACTTGAAAAGCCTGAACCTCTGTGGGTGTGTGAAAGCTGCATCTGACAGAGCCCTGCAGGTAAGAAAGAATTGCAAGACATAAGTCTTATTAAAGATTAGATGTTTCTTTTTAACTTTTATCTGTTCCATCTGCAGTCTATTGCATACAATTGCAGCCAAATGCAGTATTTGAACCTTGGATGGTGCGACAGTGTTACTGATGCAGGAGTAACGAGTTTAGCATTTGGATGCCCGGATCTTAGGTCGTTGGACTTGTGTGGCTGCGTCCTTATAACAGGTAGAATCTCTGCCGATCATTATTTGTATATCCATCTTGGAAAAATGAGAAAGTAATGTTGAAGAAAACGGAGCTTGTTGATTAAACAAAATGTCCTCATTGACTTCTTGTTAGCAACATTCTTGTAGTTTTAGTATTTTATTGTGAATATTTGACATCTTTTTCCACAGTCAACATATACAGGTATGTGACTGTGTGTCTATTCTTCAACCAGCAAGTTACTGGATTGAAGCATTTGCTTTGTGAATCTCGAAACAAATTATTTTTGACCTATATGCATGTACCTATTTAGTTTATACTTTATACTAAAGACCAATTAATTCTTTTGGTCGTCCTCATGGTTTGATATTTGGGCGCCTTCATGTTGTTGACTCTAAAGTTTTGTGTCCATAGGGATGCTCTTTAAATTCATATCTGAATTGAAACTTGAACTGTCGTTTTTCTCCGTGTAGACTCTATTACCATTTCCTTTCCTAACAGAAAATTTTCTTGGCTTCAGGTTCTTAGTAGTACTTTACCTGTTTTGGTTTTCTTACCATAAGAGTATATATATTTGTGCTCCGGTCATAAACTGAAAGGATCTGTTTGTTTTTGTTTTTGTGTGTCTGTAGATTGAAAGGTGTTAATAGTGTATTGCCTTAAGAAATGTCAATCTTGTTTCCAGATCAGCCAATATTTAGTTCTTGTTAGGCTAGATTAAAAAACTTAACCTTTGATTCTCAACTTCCATCTGAGTTGTGGCTTTTCTTCGTATATATAACCTTCTTCCACCTTTCCAGATGAGAGTGTGATTGCTTTGGCGAGTAAGTGCATTCATTTGAGATCTCTTGGGTTATACTACTGCCAGAACATTACGGACAAGGCAATGTATTCTCTAGCCAACAGTCGATCTAAGAGCAGCACCGTCAAGCGTGATAATGATTTGTGGGAGTCTGTCAAAAGCAGCAGTACCAGTAGTAACAGTAGTCAAAGCAGGTACAAAAACGACGAGGAGGGGTTGGAAAAGCTAAACATTAGCCAGTGTACTGCTCTCACTCCTCCTGCTGTTCAGGCTGTTTGTGACTCGTTCCCATCTCTCCATACATGCGCTGGGCGGCATTCCCTCATTATTAGTGGCTGTCTTAACCTAACATCTGTTCACTGTTTATGTGCTCTCCAAGCACGTCGTGTTGCTACCAGCAATCTTACTTCTCATCCTCATGCTCACTAGAGGTTCCAGTTACAAAAGAAACATGAAATGAAAGCAAGAGTAATTGAAGAATATATTGCAGGGGTGGTGCTCCCAGACACGGTGTGGTGTGTACATTGCTCTTCTTTATTTGAACGAACTATTTAAGCACTTTTATTGGTGTATCAAGACATAAACACTGTTGTGTCAAATCAACTCTCAGATGTGTCATAAATAAGCCTCTGACTCGAACAATGTTTGTTTCCGAAAATGCTTGGGAGCCCCCGGTTCTTTACACCAAGCTTTGACACCGCTTATATGTCAAAACTGTATTGGCTCATTCCTTAAAACAAGCCCCCCCTGTTTTTCCTGGTGGGGTAGGGTGAAGAGTAATCAACGGTGAATCCAATTGCCACATAGTGGTGTAAAAAAGTGGGGGCAAAATCCGGGTGGGGGCAAAATCCAGGGTCTCTGTAGCACTTTCCGTTTGTTTCTTATATTTGTTCTGGTGTAACTACTGTCAGCTTAAATCACGATGAAAATATTCTACAGATTCAGTTCTTAATCTCTAGCCTAGTTGTAGTCAACTTCAGTCCTCTTCGGGGTATATGAGCCAATGCAGTGGCTACCTTTTTTTTTTTTTTTTATGAAGCATGCCTTTGTTTATAAAGGATTAAGTTACTGTTTCACGTGAATATGTGGTACCTACGGGGTCATGGAAGATAATTTACCTAACAAAAGATGGGATTGACATGTCTCAAATTTTAATACGGGGTCATGGAAGATAATTTACCTAACAAAAGATGGGATTGACATGTCTCAAATTTTAAGATGGGATTGACGTGTCTCAAATTTTGGTGGAAGGTAATTTGCGGGTCTTAAATTTTGGTTGATAGATGGAAGATAATTTGACTAACCAAAGATGGGATCGACATCTCAAATTTTGGTTAGATAGATTTCATGTTTGACTTTCATCTGCCGTATGATTGGCCATGCCATCCGCTGCATGATTTCCTTCTTTGTAGTTGTGTTGGATCACAGCTTGTGGAATCTGTTGCATTCTTTTCTTTATTTCTTCAATCATCCCAGTAATGTACCGAGATTGAGTAGCGGGAGAGGTGACGAATTGAAGGAGGTTTTCTGAGTCTGTATTAAAAAAGTTTTGGTCATTGCCTTTCCGTTGCAGTCCTGGATACTAAAACTAAAGCCCAAATTTCTGCCTGATTCACCTTCTCACTCATTTATTTTTTCTTTTCTTTTTTTAATATATTTTTTTAAGGAAGGTTAGAATTTTTATAAACCTACGGTTTATTTTCTAAGATGTCTTGTGTCTAATTCTAGGGTTTCCAAGAGTTTCTCTCTACTTTGTCTTTATTTTTATTTTGTTCGTATCATATTATCAACATGGCCTACACTGAGCTACCAAAAGTTTTTATTTTTTTACAAAAAAAAAAGCTTTCCAGTACTGAAAAAACCTCCATTTCATCGTTAATCTGATCTATCACATCATCGACACATTTTATACGAAGTTGCAGTCTCACGTACATTGTTCTAGTGCATATACCTCATATGTTTTTTTCTCTTATTCATGTCATAATTGTAATTGTGGCCTACAGTCACTAGTTATTTGATAGTTTAAAACTATGAATACAATTGCATATGTTTTCAATATTTGGTAATCTCATCAAACAGTTGAATGGATTCTGAAAACGTGGGGGTACCAAAATAAACCAGTAACTTTTTCTTAGGCAACCTGTATGGACAAAACCTAAATACAATTTTGATAGTTCGACTTAATGAATCTCAATCAAGGAAAAAGATCAATATCCAAGAATCAATCAAGTCGTATCCAACAAACATGGATGGATGTATCTACTTTGACTGATTTACGTACAACCTGTGATATTTCAATTATAAAGATAAACAATATAATGCGGAAAAGAAATAACACAAACACCAGAAATTTTGTTAACGAGGAAATCGCAAATTCAGAGAAACCCCGGGACCTAGTCCAGATTTGAACACCAAGCTGTACTAAACCGCTGCAGATTTGTGCAAATTAATGCAACTAGGTAGTCTGTTCAATCTATAACAAGTATTACGCTTAACAAGTTAAAGTTAAACTGCTTTGGATCCCAAAAAACCAAGTTTTCAAGTGAAAAGGAGAGAGTAACTAGTACACCACCAAATTTTTCATTCGGGAACCTATATGGAAAATCCTTGTACAACCAAATATGTTCGGTCACGAAGCTATATTTTAGATTGTTTTAACAAGACAAACCTGGTACATACCCAAAATGTTCACGAACTGAATTCCAACAAGAACAAGTTTTGTAATATATATATTTCAAGATACGAATTCCACAAGAACGATTCATGTGGGTTCTTTACAGTTGAGTTAATACTATCTAGGTTTAAATACGTACAACCTGTGATATTTTAATTATAAAGATAAAACAATATAATGCGGAAAAGAAAAAACACACACCAGAGATTTTTGTTGGCGAGGAAAATTATTATCTTGTAGAAAAACCTCGGGACCTAGTCCAGATTGAACACATTTGTTACACCAAATTACCTACTACCATATTTCGGATTAAATGTAATACATGCTTCAATTGTATTTAGTGCACCTGTAGAACTCCTAGCAGAATGCAAATTATCATTAGGATGTGCTCTTGTGAATCTTCTAACATATTGCCAATTCTCTGTAGAAGATGCTCTTGAAAATATTCTAGCAGAACATTAATTCTATTTTAGAAGATTCTCCTTAACAATTAGGGATTACACGTTCTCTGACCTAATTGATTTCTCCTCACAAGATCACCTAGCTAAAAATAATCTAGAGATATCTTGATCTATCATATCTAGGGTTTATAAAAACACCTAGAAATACATTATGTAATTATCAAATAAGATAGCTTTTCCTGTGCTTTATGCTCCACAAGTAAAGTCTTTCGGAATCTCACTCTTGTCCGTGAAGAACAAAGATATGGAAAAAAAAACTTATGCAACATACACACAATTTTCCAAGGAATGGTTTGTGTGGTTACATGAACCTCTATTTATGGTGAATGATCAAAGTTAGGTTTCTTGGAAACAAAGCTACCTTGTCTAGGAAATGAAACACTAAGTAACTTGATTAAGATATGCCTTTAGTCATATAGTCACGGTTTTAGTCCGCGAACTGTTACCAAAAGTTTGTGTAGAATTTCCTATTCATGAAATCAATCTTAGCCACACATAAAATCACTCATAAATTATTCGTTATAACTTGGAATTGAGTGATTCTTGGCTTGTTGGATTGGTGTTTTCATTCACTACAACATGAGGACCTTTATAAGGACAAAGCTCATTCTCACAAAAGTCTTGGGCCCAAATATCCTCGAGTGTATACATAAATGTATATATGTCGTCATAGGAATTGTTCCGTAGTGTGAGCACTTGTTTCGATAGATAAAGAGGTGGAGTAAACAAGAGAATCAAGTGTTTGTCATAACCTTTAGTGAAGTTATCCAAGATGTCTTCGTGTAGTCTTCAATCTCCAATTTTTGAGGATAACTTTGATTTTATACTCTACTACTTAAACCTAATATAGTATGAAGCTGACTTTACTGAATAAATCAAAAATATATTTGACATCTAAATTTGACAACTGACTTGACATGCCAATGCCAGTGGGTTCAACCAAGCAATACTCTAACAACAAGAAGTAACACTGTGATCATAACCAAAAAGAAAAGTCATCAATCTTCAATTTTACTCTTCAAAGTAATTGTTGCAAACAACTAGATTGCATCATTGATCAAACATACTAAATGAAGTTTGTTAACATTGATTGATCAATAGTTATATCCCAGAGATCTTGAATCACTAGATCCGCGATAGTCAATTCTTCAAACATACTTGAGTGGCTTTATATCAAAAGAGAAAGACCATAGAATAAACAAGCTTGATCTATCAAAGATAACTATACCGTTAGTTTATAACAAGTAATAAACAATAAAAACTAAATAACAATTTGGATTTCCACCAGCGGTAAGACTAAAGGATTCTTGATCCCAAAGAAGTCTTCAACGAAAGGTAATGCAAGATGTTTCACCTAATTTGACTACTCATATCTCTTTCAAGTTAGATTTCCCACACTACAGAGGTGTGTTCAAGGTATGTGTTTGTAAGGATACAAGACCCCTTATTTACAGAGTTATGGCTAATGCTTGTTTTGAAACAACATCTACCAATTTCGAAAATCCTTAGGATTTGCAATATATATTTATTTTCGAAATTAGCAAACACGATTTCCTACTCATAAATATTTTCTCTCATAAAATGACAACTAAGATTAGCTATCACATATCCATGTGGTTGACTAATATAGAAACTAGAGATATGCGAGCATCTGGTATTGGTAAACTTATAATTTAATACCTTAATTAATATATTCCAGGATATTACCTTGAGTATCAAAGGAATATAATTGAACAATAAGATATCAGAGTTTAGCACACGTTCAAACATTATGTCGACACTTATGAACATTCTCAGTCCAACTCATGCACATCTCGATGTTTGCATAAATCCAAAGATAACAGACCAATCGAAAATGTAAAAATGAGTCAGACATAGTCAGGATCGGTCTGGGATCGATTAGTACCACAAGGGATCGGTCCTGGATCATTTTTCGACTACAAAATAAGTTTCGCAAGTCTACTTCCCCAAACTATGTTTATGAAATTGCTTTCTAACATAATTATTTAAGGTAAGGATTCACCTGGAAGTTCAACACACTAAATAACAACAAGTTACCAACTACTGCAGTGTTGACAATTCGACAACCATACATAAACTATACTTCATAACTCCATATACTTAAGTTGTTAATAAAACTATTGTATATCATTCTTTTCGATACTTTGATCATAGATAATGACCAGGTCACCAATACTAAAGTCATGGTAATAAACAGAACTTCGCATATTATGTTTTCAATGAATAAAGACTTGAAAGAACAAAGATAGAAATGGAACAAGTCAAGTTTGTAGTTACCAACCTCGAACTGAAGGATAATGTTTTAATTGTCTTAGATACGTCTTCATGTCTTCATGAGTAACCAGACCAAGTTTCAATATTCCTATGTACATAGTCTATATAATCTATCGAGCATTGGAATTAAAATTGACAACCAAACTTGACATACCAACGCTTGGTGAATTCGACCGAGCAGTGCTCTTATAGGTTTTTCCTGACAAGGTTTTGACGAGGAAACATATGCGTGTCCAACATTATTTTACTAATACGATTTCAGGTTTTTGCTCTTTCTGTTTTGTTTGTATTGACTTAACCAGAGTTGTCTTCAGGGAGTGCGATAAACCTAAAGTTTTATTTACTAAGATGTCTTATATCTAACTCTTGGGTTTCCACATAATTAGGTAACAAGTCTTCTTAGGCTATAATGAGAGGCTTTAGTATTTATGTTTTACACATATTAATAAGAATTCCTCTCTACATGTTTTCTTTATTTTTTCTATATTTCTTTATGCTTAACAAAAATTTTATTAAAAAGAAATAGATAATTAGATACAAATCAAGACACGATTATGTGCATAGAGTTTTAAAGAAACTACTTCTCTCAATCTGAGACGCATCACACGTGGAAAAAGACACAACTCCTAAAGACCCAACTTTTTTGGCTAATTCATCAAGTATCAAGATAACTAGTCATTGTAAAAATGAACACAACTTAATTATTAATTTGGATGAGTTTTCACTTAAAAAAGTTTTTACAAGTATCATTATAATAAACTATGTATAAAAATAAATTATTTGTAATGTGGCTAGATAAAAAAATATGCAAATAATATGAGAGGAAAAAAATAACCATTAAAAAAAAGTTAAACCGTGTAATTATAGTAACTTTACTAGAAACTCAAGCTTATGTAATCTTTATAAATGAGGAGAAATTGCGATCTATGAGAGGAACAAAGAAAAACTCGTTAATTGTTGTTTGTGTGTAAAAACGACTCAAAGGTTTTCTGGTAGAAAAGTGGTAGAGGATGCAAATGCTCGCTGAAGCAGGTGTTCGAAGTGTATGAATTGTCTGAACCTTTAAACAAATGTACTGCACGGGAGTACTTTGAGTTCGAGAGACTAATATGTAAGACCCTGACCTAAACCAAGACAATGGTCGTTCCAGGTTCAATTCGGTCACAAAAGGAGGAGAAGGGTTGGTCTGTAGGGAGGGAAGCTGAGATTGTGTGGAGATCAATGGAGATTGATCTGTAGGTGATGTGATGTGTTGAACTGCTGTGAAGAGAATTCTCCGTGTAGACGAGAGAAATTCTCTAAAAGGGTTTGATAACTTGACTGTTTGTAGGTTTGCTTACGAATCTTGTTAGTCTTATCAAAACATACGTTTCAGAACCTATTTATTGCAGCACATCAATCTCCTGTAAGTGGTGACTGTTGAAGGTAGTGGAAAGATGAGGAAGTGGGAGATCGTTTCAAAAACCACTTCCACGTTGCATGGATGACTTGGTTGATCAACCGTCCACTTTCCATTTTCCCTTTTACTGCCAACACGACTTACCACAACTTTCATCGTGGATGTACCTCATATCGCACGTGATGTAGGTCGCCATACCAAAACTCTAGTGATATCCCCCCATGTGACATGAATTGATGTCTCATGTGTGAGTGGTCAATCTTTGACCTTAGACTATGAGTCTTATGAACTGAACTGACAAAGTTCAATATTGTGATAGATGAAGCATGGGATGTTGAAACAACAACATGCTCTGTATACCATGAATATTGAGTTATCATTATGCTAGTTGAAGCAGAAATGATTGTCGAATGACTTAGTGATGGTTTTATGAGATTGTTGGATCGATCATAAGCCATTATTTTGGCACACTGAGCACTTATGAAAATAATCATTGCTGAATGATCATAAAAGGTATTTCTCAACTCATGTGTCATGAGTCAGTCGAATGACGAGGAGAGATTATAATATTAAAATAATGGTGACAGACGAACCAAATGTTGGTTGATGAACCAATAAAATACTGATGGCTGAATCAATATGAGAAACACCGCAACTCGAGTATTGATAGCTGAATCAATATGAGGAATATTGCTCTAAGCAATTAAATATTGATAGTTGAATCAATATTGATGGTTCTGAACCGTGTTGACCGTGACCCACTGGTAGTTCAAGCAATTAGGGTTTTTGCAAGATGGAGCATTGATAATTAGAGCAAGTATTGCTAGTCAGAGCAAATACTACTAGATCCATGAATAATTGGTATCAAGACCAAATAAATATTAATTAAAAATATTGACCGAATATTCTTTAATTAATTAATTAATATTGATTGTTGAATCAATGTTAAAATATTGGTGTTTGAACATGTTCAGAATTATGCTAGACAGAGCATTCAGTTCAAAACCCTAATTATGATCAGTGGATGATCAATGGATGCTCGACTGAGAGTCAACCAATGGGTGAGAGAGGGACCACTTTATGAGTGAGTGATGGACCGACCATATGGCATCCGATGCTAGACTGAGCAATTACCAAACTCCTTTGTAGAGCAGTCGGTGAAATAATGATTAATCAATGTTTTAATATAACTAAAATAGTGCTCTTTTGAGCATTAGGTTTTAAAACCTAATTATGGAAGCATAAGGAACCGACCAAGGGGTGTAAAACCAGCCCTAGGTGGATGTGGGACCAACTGATGGTCGATGGATCATCATCCAAGTTGGTTGGAGAGAGTTTGAGTCAAATATGGACTCTGAATGATCAATTAGGTCATTAATCAATGATAATGGTGGGACCGACCCTTGGCAAGAAAAATTTCGACCATGACTGGTCATGGTGATGTGTTTATGTTGCAATGTCATCCATGGACCAAACCTGAGAATTTTGGTATTTTTTGATGGTCCATCGAGCACTTTTTCATCCTTTTATGAAGAATTTGAGTTTTACTCAAACTCCTAATTAATTCAAAGAATTTGAGTTTGACTGAAACTCTTAATTCTTGCTTGAATGATCAGTATTAAAATAATAGAATAATATTATTCTAATGATCAGTATTATTCAATTACCTAAAGACTTTTTTACAATGACTTTTCGTAATGTTGAAGACACGAAAAAGGTTTTAAAAGAAGGTCCATGGATTATTGAAACTATTGTTGAAGGTATCAAAATTATTCATGCAGTTAGAGTTCAAGAATGGTTGCCTGGTTTTGATCCTGAAAACCAAAAGGTAACGTCTTCATTGGTATGGGTTCAATTTTCGGGTTTAAGACAAGAATATTGGACTGAGAAGGTCGTGTTATCCATGGCGCAAACCCTAGGTAAACCAATAAAAGTCGATGAAGAAAAGTTACGTTGCAGAAATAATTTGGGTATTACGCATCAGTGCTTGTTGAGATTGATTTCTCAAAACCTGTTGATAAAACAATGTATGTCAAATCAAGATGGGATCCGGCGGGTTATGAACAGGTGGTCTTAATTCCTAAAGAACCTGAATACTGCGAACATTATAAGGTTCTAGGTCATCATCTCAATCAATGTAGGGAAGTTTTAAAGACACGTACAGACCAGGTGCAAGCCAAGAAAAGAGCTATTGGAACGAACAACGCTAGGGGTGAAAGAAGAGGGAATATAAACGAAGAATACGAGGCTCCAACTGAAGGTGAAATTAATAATAATAGTGAGAAATTTGGAAAAAAAACCTACAGATTATGCACCATAAATAATTGAATACTCATCGCAGATGGGCGGATGATGATGATGAAGTTGAAGTTGAGGATATTGATCAATATATCGTTATACTCCGGTAGGTTTGATGCTCTGAAAAATAATGGAAAGATGGAAACTGATCAAGAAAATGAAAAGATTGTGAGGATGTTTATGATGAAACAACATATGCAGGTATGACTATAACTTCACTAGTTGATAATCCCACTATTACTGAAATTATAACTTCACTAGTTGATAATCCCACAATTACTGAAATTATACAGGGTGTTGCAGCTGGTAACAAAAGACTAGACTTGGAAATAAATCTAAGGAGAATCTCACTGAAGAGGAAATACACATGTGTAAGGAGAGATTGGAGGAAGAAGGGCTAAAAATGTCGAAGTTCGCTCAAGAAATTATAGATACTGCAGCAAATAATCTCATTGATGATTTGGCGGAGAAGGTGGCTAATGAATCTCCACTAGTTGATGAGAATAACGAGCAAGTTGAAAAAGATTATAAATGAGGGGATGGAGGATGATACTAACCGATCGGCGTGTAAATTATATTCCAGTGGTGTCTACATTAAACTCTTCCAGCATAGATAGTGCGTTTGACCCTATTGTGGAGGATGAAGCTCAGAGAGTCTTGAACTGGGAAAATATGAAGAAGGCTACAACAACAGTTGATAGTAATACATCGAAGAGTAGTAAATTTCGTGGTCCTTTACAGTAAACCCATTTTCAATGCTAGTAATCTATATGATGCTTGAAGTTCGTGTGAAGATAATGCTTGAAGTTTAACGAGAGTTATAGGTTTTTACGGTTTTTGTAAGGGCCTGTTTTGCTCATTTCTTTTCATTTTTAGATATTTAGAGGTTTTGTCTGCCTTTTATCTTCTCTAAAGAGTCCGGGACCTTCAGACCCCTTGAATAATTACTTGTAATTACTGTTTTTGGCTTTAATATTATGACTTAGCTTAAAAAAAAAAAAAAAAATCAGTTAAAAAACAAAAATCGTCCTTGCGCGCTATCAGTTAAAGACTAGGAATTCAATACAAAAAGAAATTCAATGTAAAAAGAAATTCAATATGTATGGAGTGTGAACTTACGAGGAATCATACGGAAAGAAGAAGGTGAAGCAAGAAAAAGTATATAACGGTGCTACTAATAATAAAAAAGATAAAATAATAAAAAAGTCAATATTCTCCTCTTGTAGAAATTTCTTTTCTTCATCTCTTGTTCAAGGGTCTCACCCTCGCTACTGACACCTCTTCTTTCTAATCATACATTCTTCCGATCTCCAACGAATCCAGATTTCACCAAACAGCCATAAACCAACTCCACCTCTCTTAGTAAGCTCCGCCCATTCAGAATTTCTTATTTCTTGATTCTCCTGTTTTATTCATCTTTCTGATCATGATCTCTTTTACTTTAGACTCTGAATTTGGGCAAATTTGATGCACTTTTAGGGTTTATATATTTTACTAGTCAAATCAAAGTCAGATTCCCCAGAATACCTTTATTTTTGCTTACTGAATCAGATTTCTCGATGTTTTGCTGTTAATTTTGATTTGCTTAGGGATTAACGATGGCTAATACAGCAGCAGCATGTGCTGAAAGGGCGACCAGTGATATGCTTATTGGTCCTGATTGGGCAATTAACATTGAGTTATGCGACATTCTTAACATAGAACCTGGGTATTTTTCCTTCATATTTTTGCTTTCCCCTTTGATGTGTCTATTATCAAATTTTTGTTAGTTTTAGAGTCTTATGAATCAATTTGTGAAGCTCAGATAATTTAATTTCTGCAGGCAAGCGAAGGATGCGTTGAAGGTTCTTAAGAAGCGACTTGGAAATAAAAATCCCCAAATACAAGTGCTGTCTCTCATTGTGAGTATGACTTATTTCAAGAATTGCTTATTGGTGGATGTCTTATCTAAACTTTCTTCTGGTCTACTTTAGGGACTGTAGCATGTTGTCTTGATGTTGTTTATTTACTTTTTTCTTCTTCTATTCGATATAGTGAAGGTAGCAAGACTTGGTAGGAATGTTTTAATTTGTCTGTAAACTACTTCTGATACTGCTGTTGAGGTTCCTGTTACATGATTTGGATATTAGAGTTTGGAGTATTATTTTGGTGGTTTTGGAAATGAGTCTGATCTAGGGTTATTATACATCCACGTCCTTGTTGTATTATTCTTGAACTGAACCTGAACATCTCCTAACCCTCTTTAAGGTTGTCTTCTTCATAACCTGAACAAAATGCTGTCAGTTTGTTCTTCTTTATTTAGACTTATTTACGTTCCTTCTTTGGTTGGAGCCATCTGTATTCACCTTCTGCAGTCTGGATATGTGGCTTGGAGAGGTTAATATAGTATGATAATGTGTAGAAAATTTAGTTGGTAATGGAAATGAAAAATTTAGTAGTTCTGATCTCCTTGCCAAAATGTCTGGAGAGGAGGAGGCATCCCTCTAGTCCAGAAGCAAGCTTAATTTTTTGCATTTAATGTCGATGTTGGTTTGGTTTAAGGTGTTCGCACATCATGTCCTTTAGAGGCCTAATCTGATACCTGTATGAAGTCATAACTTAAATTTTCTACAGTTTGTCCTTTTGGGTGACAAAGCTATAGTATTGAAGCTTGATGATTTTCATAAATTGAACCAGGTACTTGAAACACTTAGTAAAAACTGCGGGGATCATGTGTTTCAGCAGATCGTTGAGCGTGATATCTTACATGATATGGTCAAAATAGTGAAGAAGAAGGTATCCTAGGTTTTCAAGCTTCTGATTTTGTTCTTTTCCTGCTTCAATCTTGATTATTCGGCATCAATCTCCTCAAGTTTCGATTTTGCAGCCCGACTTACATGTGAGGGAGAAAATATTGGTTCTCATAGATACGTGGCAGGAAGCTTTAGGAGGGCCTTCTGGAAGGTTTCCTCAGTACTATGCTGCATATCATGAATTGAAGGTGCTCATTTTACATTTTTTGTTCTGTTGTTCTTGACAATACAAGTTTTTTCCTTTAAAATACTTGGTTTATCTTCATGGACTGAGAAGTTAGTTTTTTGGACTGAGTAAAAGTTTCTTATTGTGAATAGGATAACTGCTTTTTAGATAGTTTCTTACGATGGATTCGAAACACCAGCTCTAGTCTCTGTCCAACGCCGTATTTGAATATTGACGTACTCGAGTTTATCAATGTCTATGGGCTCTGTTAACTTTATCTAACACTGTAATTTGTCTTGTTCTTCTCTTTACAATCACTTTCATGAATGAATCTTGTTACTATGACATCATCCGCTTATGGGGTAAAAATGTGACCTGTCCAAAAAATACAAGTCGAAGCGATCATCCAGAAACTTTGTAAAAGAATATGCATTCACTTGTTTCTTCTCTTACAAAACTGCAGTTGTGACTTTTAACTAAGAATTTTTGTTACTGAAGCAGATTGATTTGTTGTGACTTCATTAGTGTTTTGTTGATCATCACCACTTTCCTGCTTCAATTATTTCGAAAAGTACATGTCAAGCGACCAGTTCATTCTTATTGGTTTCTTTAGGATACTATGTAACTCCGTATGCTCGTAGTGTTTGTTGAAAAACAACATTAGATATCTCTTAATGCGGGTGCATCATTCTTTAAGTTTCTGTTGAGGCCTACCAGAGACTTTCCAGCAGCTTCATGCTTCACTGAATGAACTCAAATTGATAATTGTTAAACGGATTGGTTCTAGATTCGACATGCTTCACTGAATAAATTTTAATTAGTTACTGTATAATGATTGACAGTCAGCTGGAGTAGACTTCCCACCTCGAGAAGAGTACAGTGTGCCCCTGTTTACACCTCCCCAAACTCAGCCAATAATTCATTCTACCCCAACATATACTGATCCAGTTGTTGACGCTTCTCTTCCAACTGATGCTTCTGGTCTCAGGTAGCTTTTATACTTAATTTTTTTGGAATTCTGTGGACGGCAATGTACTTAGATGATGCATAGAAATATGCTTCCATTTAGGGTGTGTTTGGGATGGGTAATTAGTTACATGTGTTTGGCGACTTATAAGTTAATCTTGGATGCTTATGGATCCCCTCCCAAGATCTGTCATGTTTGGCGTCCTTTCAAATACTAGGAAGACTAATCCAGAGTTAAATGGGAATCCATGGTTGACCTTTCAAGAAACTGTGGTAGTCTGGTAGAATCTAGAGGTTCTAGGCAACATAACAGCTCAGGAATATCAATTTCTCAAAGATCGCTGCTCCCTGTTCTCTCTCTGGAATCTTGGGCTCAAACACACTGCAACTATATTTTGAGATCAATTCATCATTACTGTTAAAAAACTACGGGGGCTTTTGTCTAGCAGATGTTCTAGCTGATCTCCGGATAATGATATTATTATTGTTTGTTGACTGTTGTGCTTAATGCAGCTTGGAAGAAATTCAAAATGCTCGTGGTTTAGCAGATGTTCTAGCTGATCTCCTGATAATGATATTATTATTGCTTGTTGACTGTTGTGCTTAATGCAGCTTGGAAGAAATTCAAAATGCTCGTGGTTTAGCAGATGTGTTAATGGAAATGCTTGGTGCCTTGGACCCTCCGACTCCCGAGGTATTTGTTTCATATTTCACCTAAAATGTGTACAAAAAGTTAGAGAACCGTATTACATCTTTCAAACCTCATTAGCTATAGATAATCTTGTGATTTGGGTTGTGGCTACTTTACAAAATTTCCAGTCAACGTTTTTGTCAGAAATAATTAGAAAGATGAATACTGAGAAAGAAGTAATAAGAATATTCTGAGAGAAATTACAAAACATCGAAAGAAGTGTGCATGCTTGTTATATGCGGTTATCATTGCTAAGATAACAACAATTGATTGACAGAATCTTTTTTATGTCTTCTGTTCGATGTTGCATTGCAAGCTTGGTGTAGTGTTTCTTTCTCCTCAATAATTGACATCCATGCCGATAAGGATTTAGTTGTATACAGCGTGAATCTATCATGGAAATTGCTTTTCTTTTGTCTTAACATGACTAGCCAGGACATGTTATTGTGGATTTCTGTAAACTTAAAAGTGATAGTGCTATCATATCTCACAATTTTGGTGGTTCATTCTGATTATTTTTCTTTTGGGCAGGGTGTAAAGCAAGAACTGATTGTTGATTTCGTAGATCAATGCCGTTCATACCAAAAGCGTGTCATGCTTCTTATAACCAATAGCTCGTAAGAATATATTTGAACTGTTACTTCAGAGGCTTGTCATCATTTAGCGGCTCAGATCTGTAACTAACAGTTGGGTTGCTTCTTTTACAGAGACGAGGAACTTCTATGTCAAGGTTTAACGCTGAATGATGACTTGCAGCGAGTGCTTCAACAACACGATGACATAGTGAACGGAACCCGTAGTTCACCTGCTGGAGTAAAAACAGCAGAGACTTCTGTTGCACCTCTTGTAAATGTCAATCACGAGGATGATGAGTCAGAAGATGATTTCGCTCAGCTAGCTCACAGGTGACTTTCTTATTTATTTGCATTATTTCCTATTCCCTGCAAATTATTTTTGTTCCTTTTGTTCTTCGTCATCATATTCTGGTAAAGCATTGTACATCTGTCATCCTCATCTTTGTGCGTAACACCGAGGGTAATTCCTTCCAAATATCTAACATTATTCCCAAGCTTTCACGGGGTCTTATGCAGGGGCCCTCCATAATATTTTTCTATGGTGTATATGTTGTTTTGAGTCCAAATGACCTAAGTTGTATATCTTTTATGAGTCATTGTCAACAGCTGATTTTGTTTTAAGGATTTCCACATTATAAGAAATATGAATATTAATCCACCAGGAGCGTTTCGTACTGTAAAAATTATTTCATCATCAAGTTTCATAATCATATTAATGCCAAGTGAACTTTATCCATCTCGATGTGTGCATAACTCTTCCTTTTAGTTTTGACACATCTGTATTGACATTTTGGTTTCACAATGCTTTATATCAACTGCGTCATTTTGATCTGTAATACTAGGTGATGACCAAATATTAAGCAGACTGGTGGATATTTTTTTTTTTATCTGATATGGGTGCTTAGATTAAAAACCATGGTTGAAGAGAATATGTGATACACAATAGGATTTTATACTTAGGTGGCAACTCTCTGAATTTTTCTGTGGGGGTGTATGGATTTTTCTTTATTCAAACTGTCTGCATAGTGTCTTTTCATAAAAACTGTGGGTACTAGTAAGATTTTTCTTTATTTGAAGGTTGTTATAAGGTTTGATTATCATTCTTATCGCAGGTCCTCAAGAGACAATATGCAGGGGGCAGGAGGGAAGTCGTCTTCCAATTCCAAGAAAACAGAAGTCCATGTTAGCCCATTTCTTCCCCCACCTCCTCCTTCCAAGAAACCTGTCAATAGAAGAGTCCCCATTGACTATCTCAGTGGTGATGTCTATGGATCAGAAAGATCTTCAGAATTGGTAGAACCAACTGCCACCGAAGTTCCTCCACCCTCAAACCACAGAAATTCCAGCTCTCCATTGAGGCCAAGTCGAACTTCCACATCACCATCTGCCTCTTATGGGGAAAATCCAACCTCATCTTACTTTTCGGGGAAGCCAGTATATGATGAACCTGTGCACCCTCAAACCGCAAACTCCACCGAACAACAACAGATGCCTGCAGCTCCTTGGGAGGTCCAGTCGCCTGTCGTCACCATACCACCACCACCATCTAAGTATAATCAGAGACAACAATTTTTCGAACAGCATCAGCATTCTAGTTATGGTAGCAGTGGCTCAGGAGGATCCTCAGATGACACGCTAGTCGGGCAGACCCAAAATCTCTCTCTTAATGGCAGCACCAGTCGTACTTCATCAATACCGACAAAACAATCCAAATCAGAGGATGAACTATTCCAGGATCTGCTAGATTTTGCTAAGAAAAAGTCTCCATATCGTACTGATTAGGTTTTCTTGTTGGCTATGCAAATATGACATTATGTGATACAGTTTAGGAATTAAGTTTCAGGACTTGCTATTGAATAAATGTGAGAGAGGTCTTTCGGCGTGTTTCTGTTTGAAGTATATAGTCTTGAAAACTTGGTATGAACTGGGATTTTTATTTAGATTTTTCTAGCATTTGCTATTAACTAGTTGCTTGTGGTAAGAGTGAGATGTTTATTTGTTCATGAATTTGTGGGTTTAAGTGGTATATACTAATGGATGTAAATTTGAATGTTCTCTGTTCAAATTAATTTGATTGTTTGTGGTATATACTAACAGGCCAAATAAGGGAAAGCTAGACTGACAAATTATTCTTATTTTTTTTTTTGGACAAAAAAAAAGGTTACAGTAATCTAAAAAAACAAGAAACATTACAATATTTTACAAAGCTTAAAGCAGTAGCCATTGCTTCAGGATTACGACGCAATAGCTAGCTTTTGAACACTGCACTATCGATTGAGACTAAGCTCTCCTGGTAAATGTCTGCTCTTGATACAACATCTATACCTTCCAACTCCAAAGAGGCATCAATAACTTCAATATCCTTCATGTCTTCTGTAAGAAGGTTGATAAACACCAGACCATCACTATAACCACGCAGAAAACCGAACATTCCATTTTTTGTAATTGCCTTAGGACCATAGCCGCTATAACCAGAAGGATGATTTATATTGAACATATGTAATTTGCTCCATGAATACTCGTTATTCTCCACATTTGTAGCACTACAACGGTAATCGTGATCATCCAAAGCATGCACTTCATATACTCTAATAGTACTGTTAAAAAAACCTGCAATGTAAACAATCTTTCCTTGATCACCTCCTATGACATCTAACCGAGGGGTTACTTCTGGAGCATGTACCACCACATCTGGCCACAAGGTTATGTCTGGAACAGGTATCACCCTAAAACTTTCTCTGCTGAAATTGAAGGAAAAAATCACTTTCTGCGGATTAACATGCGAATGCAAGAAGTCCATCATTTCATTTCTGCAAAAATTCTTTCCGACGAAATAATAATTACCATTAAGATATCGACCTTGATTTTCAGGATTGTCTTTAAGAGTGTGACCATAGAAATTGGCATCCATACACCACCTCCAAGAATCTGAGCGTAAGCTGTATATTTGAACCTTGTTTTGGGGAATGATGTTAAGTTCATTGTTGTTGGTTTTGAAAAATGTGATTTGTAACACCTTGTAATCGTACGTTTCGCGATCGAAACCAAACAAAACAAACTCAGACTGTAATACACCAAATTCTTTTGGGAGCGGTAATGATTTAGGGAGACATCGAGATTTCTTAGTTGCAGGGTTCCAAAGAATAATATTCCTAGGTTCAGCATCATGTATACAAATGATGCCATGACAAGAACCCACCATATTTGCTCCAGGAGGAGTTCTACCATAAGGATCCAGATACTCATCCTCCTCATCACTTAAACGTGGTGCCATACCTAAGTTTTTGTAACTCCATTGACCATAATCTTTTTCAATGTCACCACTACCACGAGAGGACGATAGCACGAAAAAATGTGGTTTGTAGTTCAAATCACAATTATTTGTTGGGCGATATTGAAAAATGAAATTACCCAACTTACTGGTGGAGTTCTGGAAAGTGGCATGTCGATGGATGAAATCTGAGCTTTCAATAATTGAGCGCCATCGTTTGCAGACAGCCTTGAATCGTAGAAGAGAGACCACTGGTAGCCATAATAGAATTTCAATCAACAAGTCTTCTGTTAGAAAACTAGGATTAATCCCACAATTTCCATCCATTGATCGATAAATTCCTAAGATTGATCTGATGATAGAATGAAATAAATTTGGGAAGTTGGTATTTACTTCAATTGACAAAGTACTTCAGAAAGGATAAGATCAGTAGAATAGGAAGAAGAGAAGCCTTGGAGGAAGTGAATAGTGAGAACTGAGAAGTAGTTTCACATTGTATACATAAAAAATAAAGCACCTTGATCGATTCTTCTAATCTTATAAGCTAGTATTATCCATTTTTAACGCCTTGCTACGTACTTATACGAGAAGTAAGAGCATCCACAGTCATCGACCAAAATTTGGTCGAAAACACAGATCCAGGAATTTATGTTTGGGTGGGCTAATTTTTTTTTCTCGAACTCTCAACTGCCAAGAGAGACAAGGACTTATCGATCAAATATCTTGGAGCATAAACTTTGAATCAAACTAAAAACAGAGTTTTAAAGGTTATTATAGGGATGCAAAAATATTTGGATATATTTGTCATGTCTTTGGTAGTCACTTCATAGAAGAAAAATGAATTTTTGGACAAACACTTGCTTTTTTTTTTGTTTTTTTAGTTTTGGACACCCCATTTGACACACAATTTTATTTTATCAAACTCGACACGTAATGTGGTGAGCCCATTCAATTGCGTGAACGAGATTCAAAAATTAAGTTGCGGGACGGGGTTCCAAAATGGGCGTAATCATATCTTAACAATTAAGCTAATTAAAATTTACACACCCGAATTTTACAAATGTTAAAAAAAAAAAAAAAAAAATGGGGGGACGCATTTTGAGTCAAAGTTACGCCCGAACTAAAAAAAAAAAAAAAAAAAAAAAAAAATGGGACGCATTTTGGAGTTGCGCCTGATTGGGGCGTAACTTTGAGTTACGCCCCAACAAAAAAAAAAAAAAAAGATATGGGACGCATTTGTTTGGTTGCGCCTGATTGGGGCGTAACTTTGAGTTACGCCCCAACAATAAAAAAAAAAAAAAAAAATTGGGACGCATTTTGGAGTTGCGCCTGATTGGGGCGTAACTCAAAGTTGCGCCTGACCAAATTTTAGTCTCCCTCCACTGCGTTACAACACGGACTAAACCCAAAATTTGTTTTTTTTTTTTGCTCTTTGCTCTTTGGTTTATGATCGCACCACTGCAGTTGCTCTAATAGCACCTTTGAGCAACCACCGTGGGCGAGTAAACCTATTTATTTGGTACTTATACGAGACATACTATCGATTAAAACTCGGACCAAGACCAAATCCAAGACTATATTTGGTCTGGGACCAAGACCAAAACCAAATATAGTCGAGCGAACGTATAGTTAACGCCCCACACCAGGCGAACGTATAGTTGACGCCCCACAACAGGCGTACATAAAGTTGACTATACCTCCGCCCCTTTTTTTTTTTTTTTTTTTTTTAAATTTCTCTTTAGTGGGGCGGGTGTTTATACCACCGCCCCATTCTTAGTTTTGTTTTCTCTTTAGTGGGGCGGGGCGGGGCGGGCTTTATACCTCCGCCCCATATTTTTTTCTTTATGTTTTATATCTCCGCCCCACACCAGGCGAACGTATAGTTAACACCCCACACCAGGCGAACGTATAATGTACGCTCCACCAAATTTAGTCTTTCTACCGTAGCGTCACACTACAGACTAAACTAAAATTTAGTCGTTTTTTTTGCTCTTTGATCTTTGGGTATACTCGCACCACTGCAGTTGCTCTTAGATCATTTTTATCCTGGCCTCATTAGGGGCGACCCAGAAAGAATTAGCGGCGACATAATAAGACAAAATAGGTTGAAAATACTTATATATCCCTCCATAATCGGTAGTTTAGTTTTTTTTTTATCTACCGATTGTGACTATGTTCTTCTCTTCTCTGAAAAATCCAAAATTCCATTGGTTTTGAAAAATTTGAACTTGGGGCTACTACCACAATCGGTAGATAAATAACACCACGATAGATAATAAACATAACGAAACTACCGATTGTGCAAATAGAGAAATTCAAATTCCATTGGTTTTTGAAAATTTCGAATTTGGAGCAACTACCACAATCGGTAGATAAAAGAAGATCACGATACTACCGACTGTACAATCGATAGATTGTACATATCACGAAACTACCGATTGTGCAAATAGAGAAATTCAAAATTCCATTGGTTTTTGAAAATTTCGAATTTGGGGCAACTACCATAATCGGTAGATAAAACAACATCACGATACTACCGATTGTACAATCGGTAGATAATAAATATCACGAAACAACCGATTGTGCAAATAGAGAAATTCAAAATTCCATTGGTTTTTGAAAATTTCGAATTTGGTGCAACTACCACAATCGGTAGATAAAAGAACATCACGATACTACCGATTGTACAATCGGTAGATAATAAACATCACGAGTCTACCGATTGTGAAAATAGAGAAACTTAAAATTCCATTGGTTTTTGAAAATTTCGAATTTGGGGCAACTACCGATTGTCGTATTGTCTACCGATTATGGTAGTTCCCAAAGTCGAAAAACTTGAGATTTTTTCAAATATCAATTTTGGGGCAACTTCATAATCGGGAGACATGGTAAATAAATACCTTCCGATTGTAGGTTTTTTTCAAAATAACAAAACTTTCAAACTACATATGTACACAATAACCTCTGATTATCCTAACATCTACCGATTACGCAAATAAACTACCGATTGTAGTTTTATCTACCGATTGTGAAGGGTATATTTGCCATTTCAAAAAGTCGGAGATAAGGGGTGGCTTTATTTTAGTTTTGGGTGACCCTATTTTTTCTTATATGTCGCCCCTAATTCTTTCCGGGTCGCCCCTAATGACGCCAGGATTTTTATATATGGCGATGCAAAGTGACACGTTTTCTTTGCATTTTTTTTTTGAGTGTTATTTTTCTAATTTATACATTATTAGGAAAGGAGATTTTATTTTTCTAAATTAAACGGTCTGCGAGTTACAACCCCAAAGGTATCACTATCCATCCACAAAAAATCCATCAAAGCAAAAGTAACACAAAAACCCCAAAAAAGCAAAAGTAACACAAAAAACCCAAAGAATTTGATGAAACCAATTTTGAAATTTGGGGTTTTTGTATCAAATTTTAAAAATTTGGGGTTTTTGTATCAATTTTGTTTAAGATGGAGTTTTAATGATCCCAACATTTGAACGAGATTTTTGTACCACAGGTTTGGTCACCTTGGGTTTTTATGACTAGTTCTGTAAATTAAATTCCCCTCTAACGAGATTTTTTAATCGACTGGGAAATTCAGAAAATCACGACCCATACATTCTATTTGACCTTGCATTTTTTGCAAGGCATATTGCAACTTCATTTGATTCCCTAGGTATATGTACCAACTTTCAAATTTGAAAATGTCTGAACATCTCTTTACAATCAGAGATTAAATTGTTATTTGTCCATCTAATAGACCCAACATTACCATTTATTGCATTAACCATGTTCTAACAATGTCTTTCTAAATGCAAGCAATCCACATCGGCCGCTCTAGCCAATTTTATAGCGTCTAATGCTGCTAATGCCTCTGTTTGCTCTTCATCTTGAGCTACGCCTGGTGTTGATACTGCACCTCTACATTCACCTGCGTCATTAATCATAGTTAGTCCATATTCCCATATTCCTTAACAAAAGATGTATCAAAATTCACTTTCACAAAGCTATTTTCTAGAAGTAACCATGGTGTGATAGTTCAAATCTGTCTATTAGACTGATTACTTACTCTCCTCCTTGCGAATTGCATTTCCATTCATTTACCTCTTTGTTAACTTGCCTAACAAAGAGATCAACCTGCACCACATCATTATCAAAGACCACTGCAAATCTAATTTTCTGGACATGCCATACAGCAAAACCCACCAGAGTTATGAAGTTGTTTTGATTCTCTACATTAGTATTTGATCTATCAAACCAACTAACAACCCATTCCTTCAACTACATGTTCTTAACAACATCTGCAAAGTTAGGATTAATAGCACATAGAAGATCTTTTGTAACCTGACAATCAACTAGCAAGTGATATGTTGTTTCAGTTTCGACCTCACAAAGAGGACATTTACTCTCTATACCTACAACATACCTAGCAAATTTTTGTCTACCATGTAAACAATCATTGACACATTATCACAAAAAGTGTTTAATTTTTTGTGGTAGGTCAAGTTTTGCATGAGGATTTCCATGGGAAATCAGCTGTTTCATGTCCATATACATCATTTATTATGACTCTGTAAGTAGATTTAACACTAAATATCCTAGTATTGGCTGGGTTCCATCTCAGGACGTCAGAACCCTTTGAGGGGGTCCTTATCTCACAGATATCTTGAACCATATCCCTGTCAAACAAAATATTAAGCAACTCCACACTCCATTTGCATTCATTTGGCATAATAAGTCGACTGCCAAATTTCATATTAGGAGAAGCATTAAAAGAGTCAAATAAACCCGATCTATTTGGTACCCACCTATCCTTCCAAATTCCGGTAGATTTGCCATTACCCACTTCCCAACAGTAGTGTCTTCTAATAATATATGGACCCCTACAGTTCCCTTTCGAAATCCAAGAGACAAAAGTTTCATTGACAACTTGAAGAGGGTTGCTATTTGGAAAATATTTTTTCTTGTATATCATGGTCCAAAGAGTATCTTGTTCAGTCACTAATCTCCACGCTAACTTAGCTAAAAAGGATCAGTTTAAGTGCTCGTTTTTTTTTTATGTTTAAACCTCCTAAGACTATTGGCTTACTAATATTGTCATAATTTCTTAGATAAACTCCTGTTGGTGAAACCTTTTTACTCCAAAAGAATCTCCTTTGTATGACATCTATCCCACCAGTAAATTTTTTGGGCATCGGAAACACCGCAAGGTGATGTGAAACTAAGGTTCCAAGTGTTGACTGTATCCAAAATGTTTTACATGGTTGGTTGACATGCTTACCCTGCCAAGTCGATAATCTCTTATCAAAATTTTCTATGAGATGGCTGTATATTTCCATTTTATTTTTATGTATCAGCAACGACACCCTAGATACTTATCCTGGAGTCCTAGTTTTTTGATGTTAAGGATGCTAACAATCTGATTAATAGTTCTATGGTTTTTTGGGGGACTAAAATTTATACCTGACTTTTCGAAATTAATGGCTTGCCCAGAAAACTTACTAAACAGCTGAACCATACTCTCCAAACATCTAGCACCCTTCACAGAGGCCCTAGCAAACGCCAAGCAATCGTTAGCAAAAGACAAATGACTTACCAGATGATCAATTTTTGATGTGTATCTGGTTATTTATTTCTGCAGTTATCAACATTTAGAAAGGACATCCATACATATAATGAACAAATTAGGAGACAAGGGATCCATTAGAGCACTGCTCGGGTGAACTCGCAAGCGTTGCTATCTCAAGCTTGTTTTTCAAGTTTAGTTGATCAAAACTATATACTTGATTTCTAGTCTACTTATAGCTAAGTATCATATTAGGATAGAATGTGTAGTTGAGATTTATACTTCACGGTGTTCACCAATTGAAGACGAAGATCTACTGGGGAGCTTGGACGAACTTCATCAACAAAAGGTATATGGAGACTAAAACTTATCTATCACTCAGAAGTCTATTCTATTCTATCTTCAAATGAGACTAAGTCATATAGCCATATAGACTTTTACATTATGCACATTTGATATTTCGATCCGAGTTTATCTCGCTTATCTATTTCTCGAAATATGTGTTGGAACCTTTTTGCTTTAGCTATGTTTATCATATTCTTGACGAGTTTAGTTGGAGACAATTTATTTGTTGGAAACTAAATATTAAGTCAAAAGATGATCATGCAAAAATTACCTTGAACATCTTATATGATTTGTGTGAGACAATCATTTGATGTTAGCTTGGAAAGTTTCTTATTGATCATTCGATCACTTGAAAATTACTTGAAGCTAATGGTATGTGTGGGATTACCATTGTCATCTTCCAAGGATGTTTCAATGATTTAAATGAGAGTTTAGAACAATTACCCATGCCTGGATACAACATTGTATGCATACCTAGTATGTGAACTGTATTGTGACGAGTCAGATCCGGAACTCTTGTTTGCGTACCTAGTATGCGAATGGATTTACCTGAGAAGGTCCGGAACTATTGTTTGCGTACCTAGTATGCGAACGGGTTTACCTGAGTTGGGTCGGGGAACGGTTGTTCGCGAACCGGGTTTGCGAACGGCTTGACTAGGACAAGGTCCGGAGCTGCTGTTCGCGTACCTAATTTGCGAACTCAGTGGTTAAGTTCTAAAATTGGTTATGTATGATTATCATGCTCCTGAACTAAAACATTTATGATTTACGGAATGCAAATTAACTTTGCAAACCGTGGCTTAATGTTCATGAATCAATTCTTGCATAAGTACTTTGTACGATTATGAATCAACCCAATTTTGTTTCAATTTGTTCATATATATTTCTATGAGATAGTGAACAATTGAACAACTCTATTTAAAACACAATTAGATTCATCTGATTATCTTTCATGATTGATTAATCATCATATTTTATCTAGAAGTGTTGGATGAATATGGTTATGACAAAAGTGTTCATATGGCTAACTTCGGTTAACTGTTATTGAGCCAACTCAATATACACGTTTAGGTACAGTTACCCATATCTAAATATAAGTATATTTCACTTGTGTGTAACAAGCTAAGACCATCTAATGATGGGGATTGATTGCTTAATTTCTAAGCACACTTAGCTTGAATCTTAAATCAGGAGTTCATCTAACGGTGAATATTGAATGCTTTGTTACTAAGCTATTTTAGCTTTGATTCAACCCTGATTTGAAAGGCTATATAAGGGAGAACTCTGGCAACTAACCTAATCCCGACACTTTCCTATATCCTAGTTGCAAACTAGAGTCGATTCTCCTTTAACCTAGGTTTTTCCAAAACCATTATTAGGTTAACGACTTGAAGACTTCATTTGGGATTCGTGAAGCCAGATCCAATTATTTTCTATGTATTTGTGTATTATGATCTTACTTGCTCTATCGTATTGAGTTTTATCTTCTCTAAGATTTACTAGAGATTTATCTCCGATAGGTAAGATATAAAAAGTAATCACAACAGTTCTTCGTCTCAGACTCTTGTGATTCCGCAATAACTTCTTTTGTTAATCATTTAGGCTATTGTGAGGTGATTTATATTTCTAGGCTGCTCCTCGAGAGTATAAGACCGGATTATCAATTGGTTCCTGTTCACCTAGATCTTTGTATCAAAAGACGGAATATAAACCGAATAAAGAATAGAAATATCTATGGGAGGCAGATTTGTTTATAAGTCTTCGACTTTGGGTAGTTGTGGGTAAGATCAACTAAGGAAATCAAGTGCGCAGAATTCGGCGTGGTTCTAGAGGCGTAAGGAATGCGACTGTACCTTAATCAGTGTGAGACTTGGTTAGGGATCAACTACATTCCAGTCTGAAGTTAACTTGTAGTAGGCTAGTGTCTGTAGCAGCTTAATATATTGTGGTGTTCAAAGATGGACTAGGTCTCGGGTTTTTTCTGCATTTGCGATTTCTTCGTTAACAAAATTTCTGGTGTCTGTGTTATTTGTTTTCCGCATTATATTTGTTTATATAATTGAAATATCACAGGTTGTGCGTAGTTGAATCAGTTGATAAATCCGACCTTGATTGTTGGATAGAACTTGATTGACATTTGGGCATCGGTCTTTGGTACCGTCTAAGTTATTTCTCATATCAATCAAGCTCACATATTTCTATCTGTTCGATTTGCTGATTGTGTTGAGAAATAGAGATAAATCTCTTTGATATATTTCTTGATTGATTCTCACTTTTAAGTTGGTGCTCTCGGAATTATATTGGAGTTTAGTCCATACAAATTGCCGAACGAATTATTGGGTGTGGTTGTTATACCCCTGCTTTTTCAGGATCCCCCTGTCTGAGACCCCTTGTAGGATAGAAAACATCACCTGGAGACCCATTCAATAGGATAGATGTTGAGAGTGTGGTAGTGCATTGCTCTATCATTTTGCACCAACGATCTTGAAACCCTAATCTTTTAAGATGTCAATCGCAAATTTCCACTTTATTCTGTCGAAGGCTTTTGACATATCTAGTTTGATTATCATGAGACCAGATTTTGTTCTATTTTTTTATGGTATCTACCAATTCATGAGCTATTACGATTTTATTTGTAATCTGCCTAGAAGAGAGAATTATACAACTTGGTATGGGCATATGAACTTGTCCATGACAGTTTCAATCGTATTAGCAAGTAATTTGAAGATTATCTTATAGATCATATTGTTGAAACTAATGGGTCTGTAGTGTGCAGCTGTCGTAGGGGTACTTGTCTTAGGTATAAGAGACATAAAATCGTGATTCATTTGCTTAAGAAGATATCATAAGCATAGGAAAGCCTTAACCATTTTAATTGTATCACTACATACATTGTCCCACATATTTTAGCATGGTGGATACCCATCAGGCCTTGGGGCTAGTCCAATGCTGCATTTGCCACACAATATTCCTGATCTCATCATCAGTTAGAGGATTAATTAGAAATTCATTATCCGCATCAGATATATAAAGTTGAATAATATTCAGGAAATTATAATTAGAAGGGGATTAGTAGTTTTACTTATTTTTGCAAAGTGTTCCTTAAGATCATATGCTAACATAACCTTAGCAGTAATCCATATACCAATACTATTTTGTAGACAGTCTATTTGAGTTCTCCTCTTTCTAGCCTTGACCTTATAATAAAATTACCTAGTGTTTTTATCATCAAAAATTAAGATATTTTCTTTTGCTCTTTGGATATGGTACTTCTGCTGGACATTATACCAGTGTTTAAAACCCTCTTCTATTCTATTTATATCCTTAATACTATCTGAAGTATCTTTATTCATATTAGCCTCAACTAACTGTTTTTGCAGATCAGCTATATGACTCTGGATATTACCAAAAGAATGATCTAATTACATTATCTTAGTGATATTTTAACATTGTAGAGACATTTTGTGTGCCTAAAAGCATGAGATCCATCAAAAGTAGTTTTACAGTTGTTAGCCACAACTTCTCTACAACTATTGCCCAATAGCCAACATTTATTTAAGCTCTGGGGTTTCTTAGTGCGGTTATGATCTCTAGAACTAACTAATAGGATAGGCAGATGGTCACTACCTATACTGACCAGATGGTAGACAATTATATTTGGGAAAAAAGCAAACCAGTTTCCATTGCCCTGTCTAACCTTTACATTATTAAAGTTTGACCGATTCTACAGTTAGTCCATGTAAATGGATTGCCCATAAAAAATTAACATCGAAAAGACCTAGATGATCAATATTATCTTTGACATCATCTAAATCGGTCCGAACTACCAAGTTTCCACCTATTTCCTCTTTCTAATCAGTGAAAAAATTCAAGTCGCCAATTATTACCCAAGGACAAACACATCTAAAAGCTAGTTTACTTATGTAATCCCACTGACTATCCTATCCTTCATCAGAAAGGGCCCATATATGCAGTTTAGTAAAGTATGACCACTTCTAGATTCCATGTTAACAATCACAAAGATGAAATTTCCTGTTCATATCAACTAAATCAACATGAATACCATCCTTCCAAAGTATAAACAATCCTCCATAGGCACCTACAAGATTTACATATAAGTAGTTCGTGTAGTTATAGTTATATGTGTACCTAACCATTTTTGGATTCATTTTTTTTTTTGTTTCAGATAAGAAATTGATGCCTGGGTCGTTTGCGCTGATTAGCTCTCTAAGATATTTCCTAATGTATTTATTCCAAAAACCTTTCACATTCCATGCCAAAATTTTTCATGATGTTAGGGTTTTTCAAGATGCACATACAACATAGATTATACACACTGATAACATCTTTGCCTACCACAGTAACTTCTTGTTGGAAGAAGTCATCGACAACATTTGATAAATGATAAACCCATAAATGTCGAGACTTTGAGTTCCCAACTCAAGGAAATAGACCAACTCCGCAAACTCACGACCCCAACGAGAATTCTCAATCGTGGAGGGACAAAGATTAGAAATACCAAGCTTTCCAAAAGACATCAAGGCAAGACTAAGATGAGTAGTAGGAAATTTCTCTTCATTCCAATCAACACTCTTACCACAAATACCATTAAAAATGGTTTAATAAGATGGTCTTTCACAACTAGGTCTTGGAAGGCGAAAACTCCATGGGGGAATTTTATTGATCCTTGAAATCAACTCTCTATTAACAAGAATCCTTTGTCATGGTCTTGAATTCCATGTCATTATGATTAACATCATAGATGTTATCATAGAAAATTCTTGTAAGAGTGTCAAAACCTTCACCAAGACCATCAAAGATGTTTCCAAGATTAAACTTTTCAAAACATACCAAATCTTCTTTATGTCCACTAACAAAATCCAATCTCTTTTCTAGAATAAACCCATTTGAAGAAATCCTTTCAAAAACCTTGCCACATGAATCATTGACAAATATAATCCTAATGGAACTTTGATCTGTAGGTAAGTTCATGCTAGAAGAAGATGAAGAACCCAAGTTTTTTGAACCTTCTTTTGAAACCTTGAAATTCCTCATGAGATTTAGAAATTGAGAGAGACTAGAGGAAGAGAAGACTTACTTGATATGTCCCTTGAAAAACCCTTTACACTTTTTGCTCTCCAAAGATGATTAATGGAGAAAACACATGAACCCTAAAAAGTTCACGTACGCGGACAAGAGGGGAGGAAGAACAAGGGTACGCGTACCACTACTCTTATAAACCCAAAAATGGGCTTGGACCCGTTTCTGAACCACGACCCACAAAGGATAAATGTAGGATTTTAAGTGTTCAGTACCAAGGATCGCAACCTGTGAGGACACAGTACAGTGCGAAAGTAGAAAGACCACATACATTTATCCTCGGATGAACAGACTGAAAAGAAATCAGTCATGGAGTTTTTAAAGAAATAAAAAATTAACCCACTGTTCAAAACAAAATACACCGTTACTTGCCCCATCTCAAGTTGTATACAAATGGGGTAGAGCCAAACTTGTTACCAAGAGGCAGTATGTGCAGAGACAGTCTCATGCACAGGTTCTGGTTGATATTTGTGAACAGTACCAGTGATATAATCATAATAATGATGATAATCAGGGTTAATAGAGCTTTTTAACTCCCTTTTCTTATGATTAGAAGAAAATGTTTTCTGACATTTAGAACCTGCATCAAACCGACAAGAATTCCGTTTATTGAATTCATATGGATTGACAGTATGTTTAGTTCGTACATCATGCTTCCATGATTTGACAGATACAGAACTTTTATCAGAACAATTCCTTTCCTCAATCAAATTAATTTTTTCTAAGAATATGAAAACCCCTTCAAAAGCTTGAAATAGATCTTTGTCAATAGATCCATCATGATAGTATTCCTCAAAAAGATTAAGAAGGAATCTAGTGAGATTCCATACCTTTGAGATTCGACTTAGTTTTCTTGAGTGATTTTCTTAGAAGAACTTCTAATTTTTCCTTTAGACTGTTTTTCATCATCTAGGATTTCCAATGTCTTAGATGAGGAAGGATTATCTAGGGAGACCAGAGGTCAAGTAGATAATAGGCTTTGAATAATCTTTAAGGACTTATGGCGTGCGTTACAGATTCCCAGAACAAGTTTCCCAAAGTAATTTCCCATAAGGACAAACTTTAAGGATCATTCAAACACAAACTTATTAGGTTTATAGTGTTTGCATGCTTTGATACCAATTGAAAAAGCGAGGGTCTAACAACCACACCCAATATTTCGTTTGGCAATCTGAATAGACAAACTCCAATATACTTTCAAGAGAATCAACTAGGCAGTCAGACTCAATCTAGAGAAAAGTATATCAAAGAGTTTTATATCTCTGTTTCACAATGTAATCAGCAAATCAAACAGATAGAAATCCGCGAGCCTGATTATTATGTGAAACAACTTGAATGGTACCAAAGACCAATATTCAAGTGTCAATCAATTTATATCAAAAACCAAAGGTTGGATTATCTAATTGATTGATCTTAACGCACAACCTGTGATATTTCAATCTATAATACAAAACAACATAGGTTTTTGAGCTTTGGACGGACAAATAACATTTTGAGAGACAAACAAGTGATCTGACCATCCCAGTCTCATCACAACCAAAGACATCTAGCGACTGTGGTGTTTGTAACCTTCTTCCATTATGGAGATATTAATAACCTTCTTAATAAACTAAAAAATAAATGCGCCATTAAGAAAATAAACTGAAAAAATAAATGTTACAACCATGTTTCAACCATTGAAATTTTTAAAAAAATAATCTTTGAACCATATCTTAAAAAAAAAAAAACAAATTAGCCATCTTTTAAAAACCTGCAATATGCAAACAATTATTATTTTGAAAAATAATAAAAATAATTTTCATTGTATTCATTGTCTAAAGGGAGGAATCAAAAAATACAACTAATGATTTTCATTATACTCATATATATATATATATATATATATATATATATATATCCAATAAATGACTCACAAAAGATTTAACCTTACGCCGTGAGCCTAATTTTAATTTTAGCAATCGAATAAGCTTATTTGCATCATCCTGCAAAAAAAAAAAAAAAAAAAAAGATTTACGATGTAAAACCCAAAGAACATTAGAATTATTTTCTAGCATCCGTAATAAATTTATTTATCGAATCGACAGATGAACCTTGTATTCTTGATCATGATCACGGTTATCTTTGCATCAGATTTTAATGCCATGAATAATTTGATCAAAATCTACGGCACAAACAAAAAGAAGATAAACTCAAAATAGAAAAAAAAAGAAAAAAAATTCTGATCAAGCAATTGAAAAATAGAACAACAGAAACAAAAAGAAGCTAAACTCTAAGCAAAAAAATAATAATCAATTAATCATGATTAGCCTCTTCCAAGCAATTGAAATATAGAGATAACACTATAGAAACTAAATGGTGAAATGAACTGTCACCATATCAATTGATTCCAAGAAAAATAAAAAAGAAACTTATAAGCTTCCATGCATTTACACACTTACTAGAGTAGAACTTACAGATGAATGAATCTCCAAACTCATAAATGTGAATTTTGATGGCGCATGTGTTTTTCTGGAATCAATTTTATTTTATTTTGAAACGTTTTTCTAGAAACGTTTAATGTCTTCTGATGGAATCAATATTTTTTTCTTTTTTGGTGATCCACAACACAAACAAAGATGAAAGAAACGTTTTTGATTAGACCAAAAACAAATCTCCTCCTCTTTTAATTCCAATTTTTTGAATTGCTTTGGATCCTCTATTTACTCCCCCATTATCCTCCCACGATTAAGAGAGTTGCTTACCCATAAATAAGTTAAAATTGTCCATGCTCTAATGTCTGCATGCAAACGGCTCCTCCTTTATGACTAGCACATAATAACCCATTCCAAAAGAAAAAACGTCCAAAAAATTGAATGTGTCCCTAATTACAATTATCAATGAGCAGTGTATAAATAAAGGAGTGTATTTCTTCAACTACACACGTTCACTCATTCCAACTTATTTTTTTTGGTGAAATTTTTAGCTTAAGAGTATCAACATGTCAAACATGATTAGCCGCAACCCCAAAAAAACCGTTTCCCAAAATGTGTTTGCTTTCTTTTCAAGAATGCATGATTGCAATGAAAACAAACCTGCAGTACTCAGGTTTCGTGTTGCAAGAAAATGGGAAGAGATCGATTTCATGGCGACCAACGAAGTCACTACTTTGGATTTACTAATGATTGATGAAAACTTGAGTATATTGTTATTTCGATCCGAATTAAACTTTTTTTTAAAAGAGTAAAATATTAGTGACGCCTTCTAATCATTTTTTACATAATTGCGATGAAAATAAACCTGCAGTACTCAAGTTTCATGTTGCCAGAAAATGGGAAGATGTCGATTTCATGGCGACCAACTAAGTCAATGCTTTGGATTTACTAATGATCGATCAAAACATGAGAAATCCAGATTTCGTCCTTTAAAGAATGATCAACGAGGAATTTTTATCAAAAACTATTATTTGAAGTCTAAAGAATATCGTGAGAAATTATTAAACTATTATTTAAGTGTAACCGAAGTTATAATTATTTGGATTAAGATTTCATGTCTATAAGTTCTCATGGGCCGAATTAAGCCTCATAGTGTGTGGTAAATTAAAATCATTCTAACCAAAAATTATTTTGTGTCATTACGTGCCGTTACGGCACGGGTTATTTCTAGTTATATAACTAGAAATAACACAGACACCAGAATTTTGTTAGCGAGGAAAACCGCAAATACAGAAAAACCCCGGGACCTAGTCCAGCTTTGAACACCACACTGTATTAAGCCGCTACAAACACTAGCCTACTACCAATGAACTTCGGACTGGAATGTAGTTGAACCCTAATCAATCTCACAATGATTCAACGTACAGTCATGCTCCTTATGTCTCTGATCCCAGCAGGATACTACGCACTTGATTCCCTTAGATGATCTCACCCACAACCAAGAGTTGCTACGACCCAAAGTCGAAGACTTGATAAAAAAATCTGTCTCACACAGAAAAGTCTATTGGAATAGATAAATTTGTCTCCCACTGAAATACCTATGAGATTTGTTTTGTCTTTTGATAAATCAAGGTGCACAGGAACCAATTGATAAACCAGACTTATATTCCCGAAGAACAACCTAGTATTATCAATCACCTCACAATAATCTTAATCGTATGGTAGCGAAACAAGATATTATGGAATCACAAACGATGAGACGAAGATATTTGTGACTACTTTTAATCTTACCAATCGGAGATAAATCTCAACCAAATCTTAGAAAAGATAATACTCAATCATGATAGAAGAAGTAAGATCAGAACACGCAACTACAAAGTAAATAATTGGGTCTGGCTTCACAATCCCAATGAAGTCTTTAAGTCGTTAACCTATAGGGTTTCGTGAAAAACCTAAGGTTAAAGGAGAATCAATGCTAGCTTATAAAACTAGTATCACACATGAGGTGTGGGGATTAGGTTTCCCAGTTGCTAGAGTTCTCCTTTATATAGTTTTCAAATCAGGGTTTGCAATCTAAGTTACCTTGGTAACAAAGCATTCAATATGCATCGTTAGATGAAAAACTGATTAAATTAAAGCTAATATCTTTCAACCGTTAGATCGAACTTAGCTTGTTATACACAAATGAAATGTACCTTCATTTAGGTTTAAGTAACCGTACCTAAACGTGTTGTTAGAGCATTGCTCGGTTGAACCCACCAAGCGTTTGTATGTCAAGTTTGGTTATCATATTTTAGTGAACCAAAACTCATTTAAAGAGTCGCTTGATTATATACTAGAGTAAACTTCGTATAGGTTAGCTTGAAAGTATTAGGATATGAGACATTACAAGTATTACATGAAGACTTGAAGAAGTTAAGAAGTAAGGAGCTACAATGACGACATCATCCTTCCACTTGAGGTTAGTAATATTTGACTTGAACTGTTTCATTCCCTAACGTATCTTTCAAGTTGTGCATATTGAAAACATAACTGTGAAGCTATGAATGATTATACTCTAGTTAGACGTAGTATTAAGGAATACAATACGAAGTATAACACTTATCTTTTGAACTTCGTATATAAGACATCGACATAATCGTTTGAATGCTATTGTGATTATGTATGGGTATTAGATTTCATCCTGGGAAACAATGTTTTACATTCGTTTAAAGGAAGTAAATTTATAAACTTGTTTTGTGAATCAAAAGGGAAATCGTTAGGCTTATTGGTATTGTTATTCATTGCATATCTTTTGAACTACCAATATGTGTGATTAGTGTAACCGCTCATGACTTGTTTATGTTCTTGGTAAAACTATTCACAAGGCCTGACTTTTATATTGGTATGACTTTTATTAGTGAAACCGATCTTAAGTAATCACCTGAGATGGTATGATCGATTTGTTGTAATTGGTATGACCAACTCTAGGCAAAGGGGAACCGATCCTAGGAAGAGGTGCAACCGATCACAAAAGGGGAATCGATCCTTGTAAGAGGTGCAACAAGTTTCTATCTATTGGGAACCGATCCTATGAACATGTGCAACACGTTTTTAGTTATTGGGAACCGATCCTATGGACATGTGTAACAAGTACAAGTTAGATACCATATATGTGTGGGAACCTATCCTAGCACCTAGTCAACCAAGTTTTGGTAAATAGCGTGACTAGTTCTAGTAACCACATGGAGGTAGAACTGAAACTTGTTTTGGTAGAACCGTGAAACCCATGTTTGGTGATTTGATAGGATAATCAATCACATAGTTCTTGGAAGTCAGATGAACCAATTCTAAATTTGTTTGGAAGTGTGGCAAATCGATTCCAAGATAGTAAATATGAAATATCATTTACTAAGTTAAGATGTCGACATACTTTGAACATGTGCAGTAACGATTATCTTTTATTGTTCAAAGATATTCCTTAATAGCTAAAGGAGAATCCCGGTTCAAAATAAATTAAGAATCTTTTAATTAAGGTTGTTAGTTTTGCATATCTTTAGGAAATAAAAATTAGTAATGTGCATTTACTAGTTGGAGATTTTCTAAGAGATTTTCGGTCAATATTTGGACAAAGCATTTCCAGGAATTATGGAAACTGAATTAGGAAATATATTGCATATCTTGAGAATATTTTCGGTTTTGGAAATTCCTTGGTGTCCAAACTTCCTTGGTCTATAAATATAAAAGTTTTCATTTCGAGCAAACTAATCCTCAGAGCCAGCAAAACTACCTAGTTGTGTTGTTACTGGTGGAGATGCCTATTCGGAGAGGAAAGTAACCTAATTAGGCGAAATCTCTTACGGCCGTTCGGTTTAAAGACTTCTTTGGGATTGAGAAGCTCTATTAGTATCATTGGTGGGAAACTAGATAATTGCGGTTTATTATTAGTTTTCGATTGATTTGATTGACTAACGGTTGTTGAACTTTGATTGCACCTAGTTTGTTTATGCTTGAGAATCTTCTCTTATGATATAAGATTCACTCAAACTAGATCGAAGTTTCGACGGGGATCTTTAGACTGTTTGTAGATCTAAATACGTCTTGTGATTATTCATTGTTAACAGACTCCGTTCTGTGTGTGATTGATCACAACATATTCAAGTTGATTGTGTGCAGGTGTTTATTGAAGATCTAAGAAGATTTGAAGACGAATAAGATTTCTGATTTGGGTTCATAATCTTTGGTATGCACAATACTTGTTTCGGCTGAAAAGGATCCAACTATAATCTGTTTATCTTTGTGATAGATTTAATTGATTAGTTGAGTAGATCAGCATCAATACAATTCTTTATGATTCAAAGTATTGATTGCAAAATCTTGACAATTACTTTGGTAGTTTTTATTGGATAGATCTAAGGACCTGACAAAGGAGTTTATTAGGATAAACGGAAGAGCATTTTGTCGAACTCATATCACTTGATTGAAAAGAGTTGTTACTGAACATATTTGTTGTTCCTTTACTGTTTGGAATACGAACCAAAGGAATTGTTCCAAGTGCGTGACTTATTAACAAGTTGGAGGCACAGGGATACAGACGGAACTAGGTGAACTATAGGTTTAGTTGCTTGGTCTTAACTATACGAAGTTGTTTTAGATCTTGTATAACGTCTTAATCCTAAGAGTATTCAATTTTGGACAAGGTCCCGGGGTTTTTCTGCATTTGCGGTTTCATCGTTAACAAAATCTTGTTGTGTTTTTTACTTTTCTATTTCCGCAATTATAATTGTTTTTATTATAATTAGAAGTAAAATACACAAACGTTAATTCCTAATTACTTGATAGTAATTCTATTGTGTTTGGTTAAGTCCGAACCATTTATCAAGTAAACATACTTCGTTGTTGTATTGTCTCGATCTTGTATCCATAGTCAATCACACAAGTTATCTTGTTGTCGTATTGTCTCGATCTAGTATCCATAGACGGTCACACTAAGTGTGAACCGATTAGTTGTATTGTCTCGACTCAGTACATAGACAATCACTTTCGGAGAAAGGACTTGTAGGTGGAAAAGTTTTAGATTGAGGTATATTTGGGTACCCTCGTCTTTTCACGTGTACACCATGTTGGTTCAACAGTAGTTAACCAAGGTTAGCTATATGAACAGTCTCATATCAACCTTATGTTTGTAGGTGAAAATGGTTTCTGCTGATTTCGGTAATTTTGGGTGTACGGGTGAGAAACAATTTAAACCCTAAACAATGTACTGCAAGGGAGTAATTTAGATTCGAGAGATCAATCTGTACAAGTCCGGCCTAAACAAAGAAATGGTCGTTCCAGACTTGCTTCGGTCACAAAGTGAAGGAGAATGGGTTGGTTTTGGGGAGGGAAGCAAGGAAAGTGATGAGACCAGAATAGTTGATTCTGGAAGAGTAGTTGTGTTACTACGACTTGTATCAGAAAAGTGGGAAGGCAAACAAATGGTAATCTAGCAAGTATTTTCTGAGTGTTATGTATTCCCGAATGAACTTGTTGTCTGTGGAAATAGGTAAGACCTATTTATACAAGTCGAAGTGAAACATACCCTGCTCTCATTAAGGAATGGAAAAATGGGTAAGTAAATGGGAGGAGGTGGTAACCGTATGCATGGAATTTGATGTTCCATAAAATCGTTAACGCATGGAATTGATGTTCCATAAAAATATCAACTTATATAATTGATGTCCCATGAACGTTTCACTTTTAACTCCCTGTATTTACTAACCGCCTCACCCTTATGACACTTCCTTATGACGAGCGTAGTGTACGCCGCACGCTGTAAACCGCCAAACCAATACCCAAAGAGGATCCCCAGTTTGTGATATGTGTTGATGTCTCGAATGTTTTTGTGGAAAACATGTAGCATAGGGTTGTTTCCTGGCAAGTCGAGCTCGGGAGACTTGGTAGCTTGGTGACCTTCGACGGTCGAGATTTTGTATCTTAAGAGGAAAGGTAGCCGTTGATCTTTGCACGCTTTCGTTCGTTGGTGGCCGCATAGGGAAGGCCAGCATGGTGGCGCGACTAGGTTAGCATGCCATTGGCATGGCATGGTGGCGCGGCTAGGTTGGCATGCCATTGGCGTGGCATGGAGGCGCGGCTAGGTTGGTATGCCGTTGGCATGGCCAAACTTAGGTTTTCGGGCCAAAGGTTACCATGTGTTGTCTGGTAACCTTGGATGGCTAGGATTTGCTCCTGGGGTTTAAAGGGGGACCGTTGATTGTCGCACGCCTTTGTTTTTGGTAGCCGCGTAAGGAAGGCCAGCATGGTGGCGCGGCTAGGTTGGCATGGTTTGGCGTGGCCAAACTTAGGATTTCGGGCCAAAGGTTACCATGCGTTGTCTGGTAACCTTGGATGGCTAGGATTTGCTCTTGGGGATTGAAGGGCAACCGTTGATTATTGCACGCCTTCGCTTGGGTAGCCGTGTAGGGAAAGCCAGCATGGTGGCGCGGCTATGTTGGTTAGGTCCAAGGCAGGGTGTGGTTTGGCTTGGCATGGCGGGGCCAAGGGTTTGCCATGGGCACATGGAGCGGCTAGCTTGGCTAGGGCCAAGGCAAGGCGTGTTTGGCTTGGCATGTGGGGCCAAGGGTTTGCCATGGGCGCACGGCGTGGATAGCTTGGATAGGGCCAAGCAAGGCGTGTTTGGTTTGGCATGTGGGGCCAAGGGTTTGCCATGGGCGCATGGTGTGGTTTGGCTTGGCATGGCGGGGCCAAGGGTTTGCCATGGGTGCACAACGCTGCTAGCTTAGATAGGGCCAAGGCAAGGCGTGTTTGGCTTGGCATGTGGGGCCAAGGGTTTGCCATGGGCGTATGGCGTGGATAGCTTGGATAGGGCCATGGCAAGGCATGTTTGGCTTGGCATGTGGGGCCAAGGGTTTGCTATGGGCGCATGGCGTGGCTAGCTTGGCTAGGTGCGGTTTGGCTTGGCATGTGGGCCAAGGGTTTGCCATGGGCGCATGGTGTGGCTAGCTTGTCTAGGTTTGGCTTGGCATGTGGGGACAAGGGTTTGCCATGGGCGCATGGCGTGGCTAGCTTGGCTAGGTGCGGTTTGGCTTGGCATGTGGGGCCAAGGTTTGGTGTGACCAAGCTAGGTTCGTGACCAACCTAGGGCTTTGGGCCAAAGGTCGTTTGGTAACCTCAGACGGCTAGGATTTGCTCCTGGGATTGAAGGGCGACCGTTGATTGTCGCACGCCTTCGTTTTGGTAGTCGCGTATGGAAGGCCAGCAAGGTGGCGCGGCTAGGTTGGCATGGGGCCATGGAAAGGTGCGTTTGGCATGGCGCGGTAGGTGTGGCTGGCATGGTTTTCCATTGGCACAGGGGTGCGGCTAGCATGGTTGGTATGCCTTGGCGCGGTAGGCATGGCTGGCATGGTTTGCCATTGGCACAGGGGTACAACTAGCATGGTTGGCATGCCAGGGCGCGGTAGGTGTGGCTGGCGTGGTTTGCCATTGGCACAGGGGTGCCGCTAGCATGGTTGGCATGCTTTGGCGCGGTAGGTTTGGCTAGCATGGTTAGCCATTGGCACATGCGGCGTGAGAATTAGGGTTTTGGTCTGTCGAAACCCTAATCAGCATTAAAAAAAGGTACCCTGGTAATTTTCTCGCAGACAAATTAAAGGGTTCAATAAATGTGCTTGGTTTGGACATTATTACTCAAGTTACGTGACGTCATTTGTCGACTAGGGTTTTACGATTTTACCCCTAAGCTAAAAACCAGCATCAACATTAAGTCCCCTGCTTAGCTCAGAACAGGTGCCTTGTTGCGAGGTAAGCATATGATGGTGACGGACAAGGACGAAATCAAGATGTAAATCATTGCAAAGATGGTCAGGAAAATCCGACTAACCTTTTTGAGGGGTGAAGAGAGTTCTTGCTTCCAGTGTTGGCGGCCCTGCGTAAGTTGTACTGGGGATGCAGACCGTGGAGTGGTGAGACGAAAGTTGCTGGCTTGGTCTGGACGTACATCACCGAGGCAAAACAGGCGCGGTCTTGGAAGGCAAAGAATAGTGGACGATTTGGCACGTGGGGCCAAGAGGTGGAGTGGTCTTAGTAAAATTTGTTGGTATTGGCAGGTTCACGGCTCGGACAGCTTGGAGAGGCAAAGCGCACGTGGATGACTTGGCATGATAGTGCCGTGATAATGGAGTGGGCGGCCTGGTATGGTGTGGCCATGGCAAGGCTAGGTGTACACGGCCGGCTAGGCGTGGTGGGGCCGCGACAAATGGAGCGGATGGCTTAGCGTGTGGGGCCAAGGCATGGCGTGAGCGGTCTTGGGCGTGGAAATTGGTCTTTGCGGGACCGGTTTCCTCTTTTTATTTCTTGGATCAAAATAGGAAATCCTTTCCTTGTTCAAACTCCCACGTACCATGTATATATAAAAGGAGGGCCGGCTTCTCTTTCGTTTCACGCCTATTTTTTTTTATCCCAGCCGTGTGGTAGTAGTAAAGCAAAGCGGACAAGCAAATCCCAGGTATGCCTTCCAATACTTCTTCTTTAACTTGTTTTCTCTTTTCTTTTGTGTTGGTGTAAACCTTAGTTGTAGGCGTACCTTTTCATGACCTTGTAGAAAATGTTGGTGTGAATCCTAGCCTTAGGTATGTTTTGCACGAGCTTGTAGTAGTACTTAGGCATGAATACCATAGCAATGTTGACCGACTCATCTCACTGTGCGAAGTAAGATCACGATAGTAATTGCCATCCCTTTCCCACGAAAACCTAGTTTTTAGGGTTTACTCCTTGTTTTGGTGTGGCCATGTGCATGGTTCCCATGGTGGGGCGCACCTCTTCGGTCGGACAAGAATTTTATGCTGCAGGGTACGGCCTTGAAACAAACTGGCTTGTGTCTTGGGTGAAAAATAATATCCGTGCACTTTCCGTAATAATTTCTCTTCGTATTGTTCCATTGTAGTTGTTTGGAAGGTGAAAGTAGCGTGGGAGAGTATTCATTATGATGTCACTTGAGAAAAGTTATATCGTACCGAAAGATGTTGGCAATTCCAAGCCAAACGTAGATGATGAGTTCTTCATGATAGTCTCTGCCAGGAGGAGTCCTCTGAAGCATGTGTCGCTTCTTCTGACCGATCTGGAGAGTGAGGGAGGGGATTGGTCGGTTCCGCCCGGAAATGTAATACGGTTTTGTCTTCAGAGGAAAGAATATTCCACCTCTCTTATTGATTTCAAAACCCCAGTGAGTCCATTGCGTTCGTTTGATAAATGGATGCAATTCATGATAAGTCAGGAGTGTGTAAGAGCTAGTTTGACAAGGCGCAAATCATTGATGTCGTCCAGGATTCCACATCACTTCAAATTAGGAAAGACATCCCGGGTTTGGTTGCATTCATCTCCAGGTGGTGTCCAGACACTCACACTGCCATATGCAAGTGGGGAGAACTGACCATATTCTTAGAAAGTGTGGCTATCCTGCTGAATCTTCCCATGACAGGAAACCTTAACATCAAGCTGTCTGGTGATGAGGAAAAAATACGTACTGCACTGGTTGCGAAGTCGAAAGGGTTTGTCCGAAAGAAGAACGAGACAAAGTGTTTAATACGTACTGCTCAATGGTTTCCTGATGAGCTGGTACCAGATCAGAAGAATAGTACACTCCATGTCGCGACATTCTTGGCTCTTTGGTTATCCCTGGATATTTTCGATGACGACTCTGGTAAGAAGGAGATAAGGCTGGAACTCATCAATTTTGCTATAAGATTGGCGAAAGGAGTCGTTCTCCCCATTGGCGGCCTGTTTCTCGGTTTTCTGTACACACACTTGGATCATTTGGTTGTGGACATGCGTGCTTCAAACGGTTACATGAAAGTGGATTCGTATGTTCATGTTGCTTTTCTCCAGGCGTGGCTATGGGTGCATTTTGAAATATACGCTCCTAAACCGTTGATTTCACTTCCCGCATCCTGGGGTGGTTCAAGAATACTTCATTGGTCAAATAGGCGCCCAAGAGCTGGCTCCAACCTGGTTGACTTCCTTGATAATTCGAGCGCCGCTACTTTTCGTCCATGGGCCCCAGTGTGTACATCCATAGTCCAGGTTAATACTTTTGCTTCTGCTCCAAACACGGCTTTGCTTTTCGACGAAGGGAATCTGGGCGTTGGCGAGATTGTATTCATGCGAAGTTGCACATCTTGTTATATACCGTCCTTCTTTCGAGGATCTTGTCAGGAAGTCTCTTATAATATTGATCGGGCAGCTCGGCATATGGGTTTCGACCAAGGGGTCCCTCTAGTCCGTCAACTGGTAGCTCCAGAGGACTTATCACCGACCGTTCTTGATGCTAGTGTTCTCGCGCCGGGCAAAAGTCTCCCTTTCTTGCTTTCAGAACGAGATCCTTCGACCACCTCCAAGTATAACGCATTCTGGCAGAGTGAATTCCTTGTCATCCAGGAATTTGTGAAGGTCGTAGTGGAGAACACCCGTGGTAGCGATTTTAGCAAAGCATCCGTTGTTGAGGGATACTTCTTAACTTAAAAGAAAATTTTAGCAAGCGAAAGAAAGCATCTTTTAGTTCATCCAACATGCGAGTACGCATGATTTTCCTCTTGAGTTTAGCTAGATCTTTTTATGTCCTCGTTTCTTTTCGAGAATGCGAGGGATACGGTAGTCGAAAACATCGTTTTTCGAGACGAGAGGTGGCGGCTGCCGAACCTATCCATGGTTGGGGAACCGAAAAGGATGAAGGTTTCCGGCGAAAAGAAAATCTTTGGATCCTCCTCGAGGGTCCGTGAGTCTTCTCCATGTTCTTCTTCTTCCTTCTTTCTTTCTTTCTTCTCTCTTCTTTTTTTTTTTTTTTGAAGCAAAACCAAATCTTGATATTCCCTGGGAACGCTTGAAAAGAGCGGGGTGAAGGCCATTCCAAAAATCGGTGATTTGGCCATTGAAGTTCATCATCATGTAGGCCTTGTTATGACTCGAGTGGTAGAGAATACTCCAGGGACTGCTGGCGCGATTGTTGATAGACGCATTTATGTGTTTATTTTGATCTCAATTATGTGTATTGTTAGTGCTCGATTTTGTACTTATTTGGCATTTTATGTTTTTGTAGGTGTTTTTTAAGTTCATCCAGGCACATTTTGATAAGGGGCACCTCAATTACTAAGGGGCTATGATGAAGATTTGATCCTCTATTAAGGACTTTAGCTAGATCTTTATTGTGAGGAATTTTTATGTCCTCGGTTGGGATGGACTTTAATTTTCGAGAATGTTTCACGGAAAATAGTTTCCCATTTGTATCTTGGGAGCGGATTTGGATGACTTTTGGTTTTTCAGGGAATTGGTGAACGAATTCTTCACGTAAAGGAAAAAGAAAAGCAAGTTTCCTTTCTTCAAAACAGAGAAAGTTAAGGGTATTTGGCTGTATATTTGGAAGTTGGGCGTGATAAAATGGAGGATATCTTTTGCTAGATTGTGTGAGAGACGAAAATTGGAGAATCAAATATTCCAACCTGTATTTTCGCAAACAGGGGAGGAGTTGGTTGACGGGTTTGTTATGGAGAGATACGCTAGATTTTCTGCTATCGAATAACAAAGTTTGATATTTGAAAAAGGAAACAGAGAACTCTTTGCCAAACTTGAGGAGAGGAGAAGTAGCAGCAACAGAAGGTAGTGTCGTTCTCAAGAAACCTAAGTCAAGAAAACAAAGAATAGAAAACTATCGTTTGCATTGGTGAGTTATATAATTTCTTCAATAAAAACACCTTTTGAGCCATGATTTATTATTTTGAGCGTGTTTTTACCATGAGGATATTTCTATTATTTCTTTTATGACTTATTGCATTGATTTTTAATTGATATATGATTTTTATTGAGTGATTGTGATTTCAATTGATGAGTCATGCTTTCTTAAGTGTTTTGATGTCTCATGCTTTAGATATACAATTACTGCTTTCAAAATCTACTTTCGGCAATAAATTAGAGTCAATTACTTGAGCTATAAACGTCTAGAATTATTAGTTGAACCACATGAATGAGAATCGGTGGAGTCCTGAATCTCAGTACCTCTCGAAATTGTGACAATCTTGTGAATATATTTTCTTTGTTTTTAGAGTTTTCTTAAATCAAACCTTTACAAGCCCGAGTTGAACGAACATCTTTCTTACCACTTTACAAACAACTTCAAAATCACATCAATTTTTGGCGCCGCCGACGCGGACTTGTATTTAGGTTTTAGGTTTTAGAGTTATTTTTATTTTTATTTTTTATTTTTTTTTGTTCTCTTTTACGCCTTTGGTATTTTTTCAATTCTTTTTGATTTGGAGCGAAGCTACAAGGAAAGAAAAAATAAAAGGAAAGCATCTTCCAAAGAAGGAAAGAAAAGAGGAATTCTAAAGGAGTGAAGAAGAAGATTTTGTATATAGCTATTTTGTTTTATTTTTAGAAACTGTAAATAGGGTTGTATTTTGTAATTTTTCTTTTTATTTTTGGACACTTTTTGGACTTTATATTTGGACTTGGACATTATTTTTAAAACCCTAAGGAAGGGGCGGGAGGTAAGAATCTATCCACCCACAAATACCCTGTCGGTGGGTTTTAATTTTGTGTGACAAATCACACCCCCGCAATAGAATGTCGAACGGGTATTACAATAGCCAATACAACGAATAAGTTACTACTTTGACCATAGTGTGAATAGTGGTTGGGAACATCAGCCTTTTCAAGGTTATGGCTCATACCATGATGAGCCCAATTACTATCCACACACGCACGGGTCAAGATAGAGTCTTAATTTCACAAAAGTTAATATAGATGTTTCGAAAGCAATCGTGTGAACCTTCTTTTAGATAAAAAAATGAGGATCGGAAAATGTTGTTATTCAAGATAGTCTTAATTTCCAATATAGTGTTTCCAATCTTTGAAAATGAGGATAGTTATTTGCATAATCAAGATGACGAGATAAAATTGGTAACACTACTTGTTTAGATGAGGTTCAACCATTTTCATGTTATTATAATGATGATTATGATGAGGATAGTGTTGATGAAGAATTTGAAATAAGTAGGCATAGTGATCAGGAATTTGTTACTCCAATTGAACTTAATAATGATAATGTTTCTAGTTCAAATCCAAATAATTTTAATAATTATTCACCTATTCAAAAGGACGAGGATTTGACTAGAGATACCCCCGTTTTAGACGATGTATTATTTCCTTATGATTACGAAGCCGATGATGGTTTAGAGGAGCGGGTCTATTCTGAGAATATTGTTTTAGAGTCTAGCGATTTAGAAACATTAGTCTTAGACAAAGAAAATGAACTCGTAGAGATGAGTGAGGATGAACCTGACTTAGAATAATCAATTGACCATTTTCAGGAATCTGATGACCTTGAAATTAGGGAAGTTGTGACTAGTTTTTCTAGAGATACTGAAAACTCTAAGTTTGGGGGTGATCATTCTCCGTGTGCTTTAACTCTTAGAAAGGTCCCTCACTTGGGACTTGACATATGTGTCTCAACCATTTTAAAAGATTATCTTCATACACGTTTTCCTGAACCTAGTGATGTCCATAGGGAAGTTCAGTTATTAGAAACCCATCCTCTGGTTGATGTGGTTTATCCAGGCTATGATACCCAGATTGACTTTGTTTTCCCACCAAATATTTTTCAACCAATTGTGGGAACGTATGAGTTTCAAATGTGTCAGTTATTAAATTTTGAGACTGAACCTAAGTACTTTAGGAGATTAGTATCGACACATTTTCTTATGATTGACCGCCAGTTTCATCGTGGTTAATTGTGTGAGTCAAAACTTATTAACTTTAAGGATCCGCAATTATTCAGGTTATTATTATGTGCTTCTAAGTTTTTATTTGAGTTTTTCCAGACTCTAATACCTGAATCGGATCTTAGCTTTGAGGAATTCCAGCATATGAAAATATTTTATCTCGACCCAGTTATAGAGCCTGAACCTGAACCATAGCTAGATGTAGTTGTCTTAAACAGGAAACTAGACAAGGGTGTGCTTTATTTGTTTATTTTCTTGGCATGTTGCAGATTCCTTTTACTTGTGATAGCTCTATTTGGTTTTGATGACCCACATATATTTCGGCTATTACTTTATGATTTTATGAGGTGACTAATCCTTTCTTAGTCCTGGTGAAGACGTTAAACTTAGCACTTCTTGGGAGGTAACCCAATATTCATGCGACACGGTAATATATTTCCTTATCTCTTTTGCTTCAAATGGTAACAGTTTCTCCTTGTTCATGTTTTTAATTTTATCTTTAGAACATTGAGGACAATGTTAGATTTAAGTTTGGGGGTATGGGAGAAATATTTTAGTTGCATTGTTAAATTCCAGAGCCTAGAAATTTATGCGTATTAAGGATGGCACTAACCAATCTAAGTGGATGGAAGCATTTTGGTTGTAGGCGTTGAGGAACCAATCTGATTAGATGGAAAGAGTCTATTCATAAAAGCACAGAGCTCAGGTGTTAGAATTAAAGAAAAAACATGGTAGTTTCGCCATATCTCGTTGAATCCTTTTAACTTCTATTTTTTATTTGTTTTCTTCAAAATATGTTTGTCTAAGTGATTAGGTGGGGCTCACGATTCAAGTTGTTACCACTGCTAGGGTGAAATAGAGTGGTTGAGATACCGAAAAAAAAAAGAAGAGAAATTGAGACCAAACCATCTGACCAATCGAAATAAATTTAATAAAGTCGACCACTGGTACCCTTGTATATGCCAGTTATGTTGACCTAGAGTTAGGATTATCGACCACTGGTTCCCTTGTATATGTCAGTGTGTTGATATTAGTCCAGCCCAGTATCTCAGTCCATTAGGATAGGTTCGTTTTGGCAGTGGCCTTCAAACATATATGGGAAACACCATTCACCTTAGTCAACATCAAAACCATCTATGTTTTTCTATATCCATCTCATAATCTATCCATGTGATTGGTTGACTCCGGTTATGATGTCCAGAAACTATCTGAGTAGAGCTTTGTGACTTATATATGAATTTTAGTATGCTTGAGTGCAAACTCGTGTACAACAATTGGAATTTCGCATCAGGGTACTTCCTCCTGTAGTCAATAAGTATGCCAACCAAGGAGACTTTTTAGTGCCTTCCAAGGTTCTGCGTAGATAGCTAGGGTCTGGAGTAAAGGTTTTGTGGGTATATCTCTAGTAAGCTCTCCCGAGACTACAACTCGGCCACTAGGGCCACCTAGGGGTTTAAAGGCTTGTTGCATACGCTAAATGCAACCGACGATGCCTGCGACAGTGAGTTAGGATGTTTATTTTTCTAGATTTGATTTGCTCGAGGACTAGCAAATAATAAGTTTGGGGGTATTTGATAGACGTATTTATGTGTCTATTTTGATCTCAATTATGTGTATTGTTAGTGCTCGATTTTGTACTTATTAGGCATTTTATGTTTTTGTAGGTGTTTTTGAAGAAATAAGCTTTTGCGGCGAAATTGGCTCGAAAAGTGGTTTTGCGCTCGTGGGAGAAAATTACTAAAGGCATCCCTCATTTTGATAAGGGGCACCTCAATTACTAAGGGGATCCTATGATTGAAGACACCCATGCTATTGATAAAGGGCACCCCATAATAGCTATTAAGGGCACACCGGAATAGGATAAGGGGAGGTCATCCTCTAGCTTTTGGATTTTTGAAATTGGTGGGAAAGTACTTCCACCTGCGTACTTTATTGTGAGGAATTCCAACGAGTTTCATGGAGATTCAACTAACAAATTCGGTTGGGATGGACTTTAATTAACCAGACATGGCATGTATATTCGTCGGATGTGAAGGAATTGGGCTGGATGATGGAGGAAAAAGGAAACATGCGAAGTTGTTTCACGGGAAAATAGTTTCCTATCTGCGAGTCTGTCTGAAGCTGATTTGGGAGAAATATTCTCGGATTTGGATGACTTTTGGTTTGTTGCGACAAAACAGGAATTGGTGAACGAATTCTTCACGTAAAAAAGGAAAAAGAAAAGCAAGTTTCCTTTCTTCAAAACAGAGAAAGTTAAGGGTATTTGGCTGTATATTTGGAAGTTGGGCGTGATAAAAATGGAGGATATCTTTTGCTAGATTGTGTGAGAGACGAAAATAGGAGAATCAAATATTCCAACTGTATTTTCGCAAACAGGGAGGAGTTGGTTGACGGGTTTGTTATGGAGAGATATCCTGGATTATGGGAAGAATATCTTCTCTGCTAGATTTTCTGTTATCGAATAACAAAGTTTGATATTTGAAAAAGGAAACAGAGAACTCAGTTGCCGTGTATAGAAGATTTGGAGGGAAGAAAAGCCGTGACTTGAAGAGAAAATAAAGGGACGATAATTGAAGTAAAACTCGAGAGATTCAGACCTGTTGGATACATAGAGGCTTGTACGAGAGGCCCGAGAGATCTATCGGGAGTTTGGGGTGGTTGCTGTGAAGAAAGGAACGCTGCAGAGGAGAAGTAGCAGCAACAGGTGAAGAAGAAGGAGAAGGGTTACAGACGACACTACAGAAGTGTCGTTCTCAAGAACCCTAATCTGTAGAACATTAATCAGCAAAGAACAGTCGCAGATTCTGCAGCAACAGAAAACTATCGTTCTCTTCACAGTCTTATTCCTTTGTAACAGTGAACTCTGTAATGCCAATACAGCGTTGCAGATTGGCTGAGTTATATAATTTCTTCAATAAAAACACCTTTTGAGCCATGATTTATTATTTTGAGCGTGTTTTTACAATGAGGAGCTAAACCCCAACACTGAGACGACGGAGGAAGCCATTCTTCATGCGTGTGGTAATTCTATTATTACTTTTTATGACTTATTGCATTGATTTTTAATTGATATATGATTTTTATTGAGTGATTGTGATTTCAATTGATGAGTCATGCTTTCTTAAGTGTTTTGATGTCTCATGCTTTAGATATACAATTACTGCTTTCAAAATCTACTTTCGGCAGTAAATTAGAGTCAATTACTTGAGCTATGAACGTCTAGAATTATTAGTTGAACCACATGAATGAGAATCGGTGGAGTCCTGAATCTCAGTACCTCTCGAAATTGTGACAATCTTGTGAATATATTTTCTTTGTTTTTAGAGTTTTCTTAAATCAAACCTTTACAAGCCCGAGTTGAACGAACATCTTTCTTACCACTTTACAAACAACTTCAAAATCACATCAATTGTAGTCAGGAATCCTTTGTCGGTTACTGATGCAGTCGCAGGAGCCACTTTTGTTCCTCCCTATCTGGTTCCTTATCCGGGTCATGTGTTGGTTGGGGGTTTTAGCGTGCCAGTTAAACATGCGGCGTTGTACACTAAAATATGGGAGAACTATGGACATATTGCCACAACCAAATAAATTACTAGTCGATTTGCGCTAGTTAAGCGGGTGGAGGAAGCTTTGTCTTCGATTGACGATATGTGCAACGTGAATAGTCATACGGTTTCTGGGGATGTAATCTCAAGCTGGAGGTTCCATCGTGACATGTACGTGGGCTTCGAATTCAATGTTCCTTGGTTCGTTAAAGGATTCTCCGAGGTTGAAAAGTCACTGGTTGAAGCAGTCGAAGGTCCTTCCGCAGACATAGTGAAGAAGCAGGAAGCGGAATTCAAGAAGTTGTACAGGCGGCTGAAGTTGAAGAGGGCGGCTCTCTAGAGTACAAAGGAGGCCTTTGCTAAGAGGAGCAAGCCGATGCTGAAAAACTTTCCTTGAATATATTTCTGTCTTTTGAACCTCTTATCTTAGGTTTTTTTTTTTGAAAGGCAAATGAGACGCCTAGTTTATGGTTTTTGATTTTCTGGTTTTCTTGGGTTGATAGATAAATGTTACCTTGATGGTTTTGGATTATTCTTTTTGGAACGAAATGTTTAGGAATGGATTGTTTTAATTATGATTGTAAGTGATGCAAACATTCCAGGAAAACCTTAGAACCGTGTGTTGGTAGATGACATGGGGTAAAGCGTAACATGGCTAGCGATTTTATCATTCCCGTGAAAACTTGAAATAGTAAACCATGTATCTTGCCTAGGTAAGACTTACTCGGTTTTAGGTCTCCTGATGAAAAGTGAACCTTCAGGTGTAAGACCGAGTTTTATGGGAAACACCGCCGTGGAAAGTCCCCAGTCGTTACTGAGCTGTCTGATAACCGAGCCGTTGATCCTTAGGCGGATCGTCTGCTTCTATCCTCTGGGAAGTCCCCAGTCATCCCTTGTCGTGTCATGACTGATAATCGAGTCGTCGGGTAACCGAGTCGGAGTGGATCGTCTTCCTCTACCATCTTGACGTCTGGGTCGAAGGACGAGATTGACGGTCGAAAATTGACATTGTAACCGAAAGATCGAACCTCCCACTGTGGTCGCCAATTATTTGTAGGTGAAAATGGTTTCTGCTGATTTCGGCAATTTTGGGTGTACGGGTGAGAAACAATTTAAACCCTAAACAATGTACTGCATGGGAGTACTTTAGATTCGAGAGATCAATCTGTAAAAGTCCGGCCTAAACCAAGAAATGGTCATTTTAGACTTGCTTCAGTCACAAAGTGAAGGAGAATGGGTTAGTTTTGGGGATGGAAGCAAGGAAAGTGATGAGACCAGAATAGTTGATTCTGGAAGAGTAGTTGTGTTACTACGACTTGTATCAGAAAAGTGGGAAGGCTAACAAATGGTAAGCTAGCAAGTATTTTCTAAGTGTTATGTATTCCCGAATGAACTTGTTGTTCTGTGGAAATAGGTAAGACCTATTTATACAAGTCGAAGTGAAACGTACCCTGGTCTCATTAAGGAATGGAAAAATGGGTAAGTAAATGAGAGGAGGTGGTAACCGTATGCATGGAATTTGATGTTCCATAAAATCGTTAACGCATGGAATTGATGTTCCATAAAAACATTAACGAATGGAATTGATGTCCCGTGAACGTTTCACTTTTAACTCCATGTATTTACTAACCGCCTCACCCTTATGACACTTCCTTATGACAGGCGTAGTGTACGCCGCACGCTGTAAACCGCCAAACCAATACCCAAAGAGGATCCCCCAGTTTGTGATATGTGTTGATGTCTCGAATGTTTTTGTGGAAAACATGTAGCATAGGGTTGTTGCCTGGCAAGTCGAGCTCGGGAGACTTGGTAGCTTGGTGACCTTCGACGGTCGAGATTTTGTATCTTAAGAGGAAAGGTAGTTGTTGATCTTTGCACGCTTTCGTTCGTTGGTGGCCGCATAGGGAAGGCCAGCATGGTGGCGCGACTAGGTTAGCATGCCATTGGCATGGCATGGTGGCACAACTAGGTTGCACTACAAGAAAACTTGGCTTTAGCGACTATTTTCTTACCAACAGTAGTTATTGGAACTCTTAAGCAACATTTTCTTGTAACTAAAAACAGCTTCAGTTGGTAGAAACCTCTAAACACCAATTTCCAGCAGCGACAGTAGGTTGAACTCTTTTGCAACAATTACTTAACAACTGAAATATCATATTTGTTGTTATTAACCTCTAATGGCCATGATTGTGCAACTAAGTTGTACCCTAGAAGGTATATGTTTTTTGTGACGCTCATCGCTCACCAAAACACTGTGTTGGTAGACACCTTAACCTACCATCAAGTTGTTGGCGTTGTAGGTAGCTTTCAGCCACGAAAATTTGTCAATTACAAAGTGCAGTAGAAGGTGAATATTTTAAACCACTATGTGTATCCACCAAATCAGTTTGTTGGTAGAAACTTATACCAATCTAGTTCCTTGGTGTGGTTAGTAGGTTTCAGTCACCGTGATATGACAACTACCAAGTTGGATGGTTTGTTAGAGCACTGCTCGGTCGAACTCGCAAGCATTGCTATCTCAATTTTGTTTGTCATGTTTAGCTGATCAAAACTATAGTCTTGATTTCTAGTCTACTCATAGCTATATATGTCTCGGATTATGATATAATGTGTAGTTGAGCTTTAGACTTCACGAAGCTCATCGATTGAATACGAAGATCTACTGAGGAGAGATTGGAGGAACTTCATCAACAAAAGGTATGTGGAGACTAAAACTTATCTATCACTCAGGGTATTTGTAACACCTCTATGTATGTCAAAAATCCTATAGTCGGCAGGGTATTTTTTTATCGACCTTGCCGACTATAAAGTAGCCGGCAAGGTAATAAATCAATAAGATGCCGACTAGTGAAGCATTTACAACAGTGTGTGTCAAAAATAATAAAGTCGGCATCTTCTTCATTCACCGACCTTGCCGGCCATAAGTTGTCGGCATGTTCTTCTTCCGCAGACCTTGCCGGCCAGATATAGTCGGCATGTTCTTCATCCGTCGACCCTGCCGACTTTTCATACTTTCAGAACTGAAAGTGTTGATTTCTGATCTAATTTCTCAAAACAATTTTTTTTCCGCAAAAATCTTCCCAAATAAGTTCAATCAAAAACAAAATTTCATTTCATAAGTTTTAATCCACTCAATTAATCAATCTAAACTCAGTTAATTAAACTAATCAGATTTTTTTAGTGTTAATTAAACAAGGATATAATAGCCATTTAGAAAAATATATGGCTAAGGGGTGGCTTCTTTTACTTCAAAATGACCCTATTTTGTCTTATTGGGTATACCCAGATTACCCCAATTAATCTAGGTATACCCCAATTTGGCCAGGATTTTACTAACGTCCAAAACCTTTTATGTATATCCTCAAAAAGAAAATTTCTCTCACTTAACTAACTTTGATCTTATCTCTTTCTCTCAACTTCCGCCTCCCTCCGGAGAAAACCCTAACCAGCTCTACTGAATACCTTCTGTCTCGCTCTCTATACAATATTTTACTGAAGTAGATCAATAGATCTCTCTCTACAAAACCCCTAAAGCTATTGTTGCTGATGTTTTTGAATCTCAAAGCTGCTGATTTCGTAGAAATAGGGTTTTAGAGTTTATTTATGTTGTGCATCGACAACGAGAGTTTATCTATGATCGGAATGTTACACACTGAAGCTGATAATATCAATTAGAAAGTTGTGCATCTAATTGATATCAGCTCTATGGATTATTCGAGAAATAATTTAATTATTATTCACGAATTATTTTTTTCCTTACAGTTGGGGTTTGTTAATGATGAACTGAAATTTCAACCTTCGTGATCATTTTAGGGTTGAAATTTGGTTTTGTTTCAAATTAATTGTTGAATACAAAAGAATTTTAGTTTTGGGATAATGGGTATTGCTTTTTTTTTTTAATTGGATTTTTCTAATTGTTGAATACAAGAATAGGGCTCCGATTATATCTTAAAATCTATGAGATGTTGGGGTTTAGGATACAAATTTGCATTTTTTTTAACTTAGCTTGTTTTCGTTATTGAGTTCGCTTGTATTTCTAGGTTTTAGATTTGTCAAGGGAAATTGATATTTTAGATCTTTGAATTTCAATTGCGAACATATGATACTTGTGTAATATGCCAGGATTGAATGCGTTAGATGGTAGTTGTTCATCTTGTATAGTTTGTTGGTTTTGGAAGATTTGTCATGCTAGCCTAAGTGTGTTCAACGAGGTTAGTTTTCATATTTTTACATTTTTTTGTTGTTTTTATGTCCAGATTTTATTGCTTAGTTTATATATCCGAATACTGTTTGCTTACAGGCTCATATCTGTGTGGTTGGCCCGTCTGTTATTAAGATTGGTTACCCAATCTGGTGTATCAGCCATCAACTAACAACCACAGGTAGAAACCATCTTTAAATCCTTGGTCTATGTTCCAGTATGATGCAAATGGGATTTACTTTGGTGAATTGGTCTAATTTTGCGGAAGCTTGGGATCTTGATTACTTATGCTCAAGAAACTGGAATTACTAGGTACTGCTGGACCTTCAAGAGACGAAACCAATAGGTGTTGACGACTCTTTTTTAAGTATTCTGGATGCAGTTTTCAGTATGTATTCCTTCAGTTTGAAGAACCCTGCTTGATCAGATGTTTATATTTCTTACTAACTTAAATTGCTTACTCATCTTTTTTCTTATAGGAAGAGGTTGGACCTGTTCCTCCGCCTCCTTGTCTCAGCGAGGCTGAGCTTCCATGGATGCGCAAAAATTCTGTCAGACAGAGAATACGTATTGACAAAAGTTAGAGGTATATTGAACAAGCTGACAATGGCGAAATACAAACTTCTGATAAGACCATCAGTGAGTTAATCCGTTGTTCAGCAGCAGTGGTTCTTTCCCGTCTCTGCTTAGCTGCAAGTACTACCACGAGTACGAGATCCTGCTGCAGGACGATTCAGCTCCATGAGTTACCCAAGTTTCCACCACTTCTGATATAATGCTGATTCAGAAAATAAACGTTGCTGGATTCAGTAATGGCGACTTGGAGTTCCCCTGTCATCAGCAATATAGGTGATTAGTTCTAGAGCTACCTATGCGTGTGTGAATATTTGCTTACTATTTTTATTTTTCATTACAGTGAACACCTTTTGGCGTGCCAATCTGATATTCTACTACACAATTCTGTTAAAACTTTGTTGTAGCCCGAAGGACTGCAGTTGGATTGAACATGATGCATATTCAATCCAACTGCAGTTGAGATGATTAATATTTAATCAAAACTTCTAGAACTCATAACTTCATGTTAGAATTATATACTGATTTGTTGTTGTTGTTTTGTTGTTGTTGCTTCCTATGATTGGGAGGCTGGTCCGACAAGATTTCAAAGTCAGTGCGGAAAGGGTTTTATGATCCCTGCTCAATGATTTGTTAAATCAATATCCATCTACTTCTGTTATACCATCTCATACATATATAGCTTATTGGTTTTGAAAGAATTGGAGTTATTTGCTGATTTCGTGTAAGCATAAGATACTGGTTTCTTTTTTATCTATGATCATCTTATGATGTCCATCCATCATGGTACATAGACATGTATAATATGATGCTTAAATTGAAATATCTATATTAATGTATCATGCCAACAGATCGGTTGTAGCCTTTACATTGTTATTGAGGCTTGATTACAAATTCATGAACTTTTGGATTGTTATTAATTTTGGGAGTTGCTTAGGAGAGTTGCGTTTCATAGTCTCAGTTTTTGTCTTTTGGCTTGTTCACTGAGAGATGTTTGAGAGTTGTCTAATAGTGTCCTTGGCTTTTCAGGTTTTGCATACACAGGAAACGAAGATGGAAATTTTATTTTCCTAGAGGGTGTGAAGTAATTCTCTCTTCACAGTGAAGATGCAGTGTACCACATTGCTGATGGTTTCCCCATTCTCTAAATCTTTAAATACCTTGTTTGTGACTCATTACCAACTTGCCAAGATGATGAACAAAGACGGATGGAATATGGATCTTTACATCCCTATGAAATGGTAAAACTACATTATTCGTTGTTTTGTATTTGTAGTTTTTTAATTTTAGCTTACACTGAATTAAGTAATGAGTTTGATTATATTTGCTATTTTGAATTGTAGTTCTGCTCAGCTCAATTTTGGACATATTAATGAGAGTGGCATTTACACTGGCCAAGTCTGCTGCACCTTTTCTCTCTGGTTTCGTGTGTGCTCAGGTAGTATTCTTACTTATTTTTATGATATAGCTTTTTATTTGTCTCAAAACATTTATTGTATTCGACATTGTTTATTTTCTTGATTGTGCCCTTATAGTTGTGGTTTTCTAAATGGGGGCAGTAGTAGTGTTAACACAGACCACGGCATGTTTTGATGTAGTGAGATTTTGATTGTACGTTGAGTAATGCATCCTCTTACAACTCTTAATTGGGTGGTTCGAATGTTGTGATTGGAAAACTTGAGCTGTTTAGTTTCTCTGAATGCCTAGAAGTTGATTTTTTGTTAAAGAAACAAATTTACTTTAATGTTATATAAATGGAACTTGATAGTCTATTGAGGTTGCCATGTTTGTATTCATAGAGATGAGGGTGCAAGGTTGTTAACATGTAGTGTTGTTGCCTGTACAGATAGCCACGAGAGTGCAAAACTTTAGTTAATTTATATAGTAATTAGAACGAAGTTGCAGGGATAAATAAGTTCTTGAAATAGTTAATGATGAGTTCAAAAAGCTATTGATCTATCAAGAATCATTCTCTCACATTTCTAATTTTGTTGCAAGTTGTAACTGCTAATTGTAATTCTCAAGTCGAAGGGTACTGCATTGCTATTGCTAAAGAGTTCTAAGTTTAGTATATATCATATTGTGCAGACCTTGTGGATGTACTTGGCTTGTGTTGAACCATGCCAGTTTATTGATGGATATACTATGACCATCTTTCAATTTATTGAGATTATGTTAATGGAGTAAAAGACTATGAGTTGAATGCATGGTTCATTTGAATTTTAAAGATATGGTAGTCCACCAAAATACGAAACAACAGTTTGATCATGTTTAAGATGTTTAGCTAAATTATTTTTTTTTGGGAATTTTGCAGGTGACGCAGGTCTAAAGAAACAAAAATTCCATGCCTTTCTAGAGGATGAAGCTTGGTCCAAACTGAAAGTGTCAGTTGGCAGCTGCATTACTTGCTTATCTGAGTGGCCAGTTCTGCAGTCCATGCAAACTTAGGTGCTGGTGGAAGGTTAACTCTTGAATGTTTATCTAGCTTGATGACTAGATCTACTTTGTAATTTATCATTTTATGTAGTATTAATTGTGATTGAAAATAATGAATAATGAATAATGAATAATGAATAATGATTTTTTTTGGATTTTTATAATTTATTGATATCACCTTTTGTATTTATGTTATCCAACACCTTAAGCAGCTGAATGTGCAGTGGGTGATATACCTGGCCAACTCAATTTGTTGTGGCTCGAAGCCTTTATTAAGTTTGCGATGGGTGAAACCCTTGACCAACAGTACCTGAAAGACTGGATCATATGGAAAGAGCTTTTCACCAACTCAGAACTCAGCCAACACTTGACCCAACCGAAAAACGGATGGCTAGAACCCTTGACCAGACGTGAAGGTGATGGCAAAACCTTTGAACCAACTGAAAAAACAGAGGCTGAAATTTTTAAACAACAAAAATACAGAGGCTTAAACTCTTGAGCATCTAAAATTTAGTGGAACACACTCTATTCCAGCAAGACATCTAGCGGCTAGAATTCTTCACCAACACCCACAACAACTACAATTCAGTACGTTGAATCCTTTAGCAGCTGACATTCTGTTATCTACCACCTCCACCAACAAGTGTATAAGTCTTGACCACCAATATTTTTGCAGGTTTAATATTTCAGCAACTAATGCATATGTCTTTACCAGCCAAACTGAGTACTTACCGAAATATTGTTCCAACTAAAACTTGAGTCACTTCAACGAAGTTGAAAGATATCTGTTCCGACAACATGGTTGGTACAGGTCTCCAGCAAATAAGTCTTCAGCCACACAGCCTATCTGTTGCCATCTTGGTTGATAGAGATCTCCAACCATCGAAAACAACCTTGTACCAACTGAATCCAAGTAGTCACTAAAGCTCAATTTTCTTGTAGTGTTGGTATGCCATTGGCGTGGCTAGGTTGGCATGCCGTTGGCATGGCGTGGTTTGGCGTGGCCAAACTTAGGTTTTCGGGCCAAAGGTTACCATGCGTTGTCTGGTAACCTTGGATGGCTAGGATTTGCTCCTGGGATTGAAGGGGGACCGTTGATTGTCGCACGCCTTTGTTTTTGGTAGCCGCGTAGGGAAGGAAAGCATGGTGGCGCGGCTAGGTTGGCATGTTTTGGCGTGGTCAAACTTAGGATTTCGGGCCAAAGGTTACCATGCGTTGTCTGGTAACCTTGGATGGCTAGGATTTGCTCCTGGGATTGAAGGGCAACCGTTGATTATTGCACGCATTCGCTTGGGTAGCCGTGTAAGGAAAGCCAGCATGGTGGTGCGGCTATGTTGGTTAGGGCCAAGGCAGGGTGTGGTTTGGCTTGGCATGGCGGGGCCAAGGGTTTGCCATGGGCACATGGAGCGGCTAGCTTGACTACGGCCAAGGCAAGGCGTGTTTGGCTTGGCATGTGGGGCCAAGGGTTTGCCATGGGCGCACAGCGCGGCTAGCTTGGATAGGGCCAAGGCAAGGCGTGTTTGGCTTGGCATGTGGGGCCAAGGGTTTGCCATGGGTGCATGGCATGGCTAGCTTGGCTAGGTGCGGTTTGGCTTGGCATGTGGGGCCAAGGTTTGGCGTAACCGAGCTAGGTTCGTGACCAAGCTAGGGCTTTGGGCCAAAGGTCATTTGGTAACCTCAGACGGCTAGGATTTGCTCCTGGGATTGAAGGCGACCGTTGATTGTCGCACGCCTTCGTTTTGGTAGCCGCGTTGGGAAGGCCAGCAAGGTGGCGCGGCTAGGTTGGCATGGGGCCATGGCAAGGTGCGTTTGGCGTGGCGCGGTAGGTGTGGATGGCATGGTTTGCCATTGGCACAGGGGTGCGGCTAGCATGGTTGGCATGCCTTGGCGTGGCTGGCATGGTTTGCCATTGGCACAGAGGTGCATCTAGCATAGTTGGCATGCATGGGCGCGGTAGGTGTGGCTGGCATGGTTTGCCATTGGCACAGGGGTGCCGCTAGCATGGTTGGCATGCTTTGGCGCGGTAGGTATGGCTGGCATGGTTAGCCATTGGCACATGCGGCGTGAGAATTAGGGTTTTGGTCTGTCGAAACCCTAATCAGCATTAAAAAAAGGTATTGTAGGATCAGAATATCGCAACACCAATGTTACATAGCGAAGGCGTCGCAGGCGAGTAAAATAAGTGACGCAATGGATGATGACAGACAGAACACGAGAAAGGTGTGAAGACCTAGCGAGATTTAGGAGTGTCGCGAGATTATGCATTTGTACACTTGCGACACTTCGCAAATCATTCCCGAAAATAAAGGACATCTTAGCTGTCATCCATTATGTAATACCCTATATAAAGAGCCGAACATGCCTATTGGAAGAGAGATATTTTTCGAGTGTTGAGCAAGTCATTAAGAGAGAGAAAGTTTATAGTGATTGTAATTTCTTTAGCTCTTTTCCATTTTATCTTGTAAACATTCAAGAAGTTAATCAATAAAAATTATAATTGTTCATCTTAAAATGGTTTGATTGTGTGGATTCTTGTGAGGGGTGTAGTGTAGGATTTCCTGCAACTACATATTGGCGCTAGAAACAGGGAGAGAGAAAAGATTGACATCGTGATTTGAAAGAATTTGGAGTAATAGGGAAGGAATTTCATATAATTTTCAATAATTTACTGAAATTGAGAAATGGCTAGAAGAAGACATGCATCAGAACAACCGACAACTGTTAGAAGGAGTAGGAGACTTGCTGGAGAAGGGAGAAATGAAATGGGGAATCCTCAAGAATGAACACAAGAAATAATGAAGAAAATCAAATTCAATCACCAATTCAACCAAGACTAGAATAGAATCGTGGATTATGATAGAGTAAGCGTGCATACTTGGAGATCGAGACTGTGGATGAAAGGGGAGAAGAACAGCAATTGATAAACAATGGACAAGGGGAGAGAGACCGAGAAGTGATTGGAGAAATAATTCATGGAAATGAAGAGGTTGCAGCATTAGAGACATTGAGACAAACAATACATGAAGAAAGACGATTAGAGGCAGAGGAACGTGCAAATTTGACAAGGAAAAATCATGAGTTGAGGATGGAAAATATGAGATTACAAAACAGAAGGTCGAGAAGCACTACAAGGTCAAGCTCAAGATCAGTTAGAGTGGAAAGAAGGAGAACTTTACCTATAGAAAATGCTAATGAAGAAAATCGAGAAGAAGTGCAAAATCCAGGCGAAGAATGTTGCGAAAGAAGAGAAATAATGGAAGATCGTTATATCCCACGTCCCGAGATTCTTCAAAATGGGCGAAATGATGGAAATCAAGGAAATAGGCAGCGTCAGGGGCGGAATAGTCCAGGTGATGAAGAAAATCAGGAAGAAGGAAGAAGAATATTGCATGGGAGAGAAACACAGAGGAAGCAAAAAGAAATTGAAGATGAAATTGAAAGACACTATGTTGAGCAAGCACGTCTAGCTTGCGAAAGAGAAAGATTGAGAAAGTAAATGGAAGAACAGGAGTTACAAGAGGCAATTCGCGTAATAATCATGATAATAGAGAAAGAAGGAGAGAACAAAATCGCAACAATGGTAATATCAATGAAGAGTATGAAAGAGTACAAAGGAGAATCGAAAGGCACCAAAGAAGAGAAAATGATAGATATAACGGTGTGCGAATTCATGAGAGGAATGAAAGAGAAGATCGTAGAGAAAGACGAGAAGAGAATGATGAACAAGAAAGTTAAAATAGACATGAACGCAGAAGAAGAGAGGCGGAGTTAAAAAGACCAATGGAGCCAAACTCTGATGTAAATGAACAAATTCTGAGAGAATTTGCGGAAATGAGAGGAATGTTAAATAATAAAAGGGGAGGAGGTAAGAGACAGTTGGATGAAGCCATAGAAGAAGCTGCGAAGACTCCGTTCACACAAGAAGTACAATTAGGAGGAATACCCCCAAAGTTCAATTTACCTACGTTAACCAGCATTTTCGATGGAACAACTTGTGCGATACAACATATCAAAGCTTATGTGAGATGTATGTTACAGTGGGAGAACCATGATGCTATATTGTGCAAATATTTTGCATCAAGTTTGACAGGAGAAGCTTTGATATGGTTTGAAGGATTACCGAGGAATACAATAACATCTTTCAATCATTTGCAGGCTATATTTTTAGGGGCATACATAAGTAATAACTCCTCGCGACCTGGTATTGAAGATGTATTTGGGTTAAAACAAAGGGTTGGTGAAAGTTTGAAGCATCTAACTGTGAGATGGAAGACAATGTGCATTGATATGGCTGGTCGTGTGGATGAGAGATATCTCATTCTATCATTCATTAATGCTATGTTCGCAACCAATCTGCTATATATTCAAATTTTTAGAATCAAGAATACAATCACAATGACTGAGTTGCGAGAACTTAAAGAGGAGTACATTGCTCTAGAGGAAAAGCAAAACGAGATGGAATCATACCCCGTTGTGAACACAAGTTCAAAAGCTGCAAATGCAAGCTTGTTACCTAAACTAATAAACACAGTGGCGAGCACCTCGCAGGGTCAACAAGAAACGATAACGGATGATGGTCAGCGAAAGTTAGTAGCCATGGGGAGTCGTGATCAGGAGGAATTTGATAGAGAGAGAAACTTCTATAACCGTGGAGGAAATAACAAAATTCAAAGACTTGATCAGCCGCAAGAAACTTATGGAAGTCAGAGGCAGAGTTATCATAGAGGACAGCGAAGTCACAGGGTAGTCTGGGAAGAAATCAAGATGCCACCACTGAATACTAGTGTGGAGAAAATATGGGAAGCTATAATATTAATGGAAAATATACATGCGCCATGGAACATGGGAAGTGAACCACCTCCGAGTGACAGAAGTCATGAATTTTGTTCTTATCACCATTTTCATGGACACTCCACAAACGATTGTAGAAATATAAAAAAAATCATCCTCAGAATGATAGACCAAGGGAAACTAAATCAATTTCTAAAAAGTCAACCTCAATCTCAACCATTACCACCACCGCCAGAAATTCACAGAGCAAACACAACAAAAGGAGGAGAAACATTTGTAATAGAAGTTGGAGCGAAAGCCAAGAATTTGTCTTGCAACTCTATTGTACATTCGTACAGGACAGTTGAAGATTTTCATGATAGTGTTCTCAGTAGGGTTTTCACAAGAGATGCTGATAATAGAGAAATAATGAACATCGCGAAGACATCGCCACTAAAGGAATGGCAAAAGCAGATTATTTCTTTTACCGCAGAAGAGGTACCCGAGGATGGAGAGATGCATGACAACCCATTAGTGGTAAGGTTGGAGATTAACCCAAGACCTAATGGTGATGAAGATGATGAGGCAGAAAATTCGTGGGCAATCAATAGAATCTTAATCGATACTGGAAGCTCTGTAAATATCCTTTTTTACCATACTTACAAGACTATGGGAGGAAAAGACGAAGATCTAATACCTTCAACTTATAAGATCTATGGTTTCAACGCATCGCCAACAAGCCTAAAGGAGAAGCTCATATGCGAATACCACTGAAAGGATTATCAACTGAAATTTTGTTCTGCATAGTCGATGTGGAATCTCCCTATAACGCATTGATTGGGCGACCTTGGTTACACGAGATTTTGGGTGTAGCGTCGACTTATCACCAGTGCATCAAATTTCCTCATCTCAGTGGTGTTGGAGTCATAAAAGGAGATTGGGTTGAGGGACATAAGTGCCATGAAGTTGATGTGGAATTTTGCGAGGAAAGAGCTGCTCAAAAGAAGAACTGGAAACAAAACATCAAAGAAGAACAAAGAAGGGAAAGACTGATGGTGGACGCAGTAGAGGTGAGAGAAGAAAATACGTTGCGAAACCAATGCCTGATGAAAGTTGGAAATTGCGATGATTTCGTAAAAGGGAAGGCAGTATTAGGAAATTTGAATAATGAAGAAGCAAAGAGCAACATAAGTAAGAGGCGAAAGGAGTGAATGATTGATTCTAGACTTGCGAAGGTTGTAAAAAAAAAAATCTAACTTTTGAGTGATAAAGACAGGCTGAAGATGCAAAGACTATGATAATCGAAAAAAGAATACGCGAAGCTTTCGCAGAGATTTGAGTGATAAAGACAGGCTGAAGATACAAAGACTATAATAATCGAAAAAAGAATACGCGAAATTCTCGCAGAAATGATGACAAGAAACAATCTAAAATCAATGACATATCAGAATGGGACGAACCTGCTATGTCGTACACCCTAGTTCGCGAATCAAAATTTCGTAAGAGGCAAATGTAAGACCTAAAAGTACGTCATAAAAGGGGGTATCTGTTAACATGGCTCAGGGAAAAGGTTACACCGCCCCTGGAACCTGGGTCATGCAGATTTGGGGTCAATAAAGCCCATCCAAGAGAGATACCTTGGATTTCCAACTATATATATAAGGTTATACCCTGGTTGGACGACCGAGGGTCTCTTCTAAGGAGTCAGCGTATGATCAAGGCGCCGAGGTACACGGTTGAGCCAAGAGTGCATGGGGCATCTGAAGTGTCTCGGCCATTCTTGGCAAGTCTTGGCATATGTTGCACTCGGCCCGAAGAAAACTCCACTTAGGGTGCGGTCTCGTAACCATAAGCCATATAGGTAAAAGGGATAAGAGGGTCACGAAAACAACTGGTTGTTGTTAAGACCGGATGGGAGGAGCTAGCCTTGTATGGCCGATGTACGCCTCCTTGAAGGAGCAACCCGGGGAGATGATAAGGGCGGCACCCTCCATTAGGGAGCTGATAAGTGTCTTAAGACGCAAATGTCATGAGGCTTTATTTTCGCAAGAAAATTTAGGCTTGTCATATTTGTGCGATGATCCTGAAGAGGCAATAATACAAAAGACAAAGATAAGACGAGATCAATGGGTCAGTACATGAAAGTGTAAGGACGTCCCGCGATTTCGTCGCAAGACGGCAATGTCATGGGGCTTTATTCTCGCAAGAAAATCTAGGCCTGTCATATTGTCGCAATAAAATTATCCTACAGAGGCAACAATACTAAGAAATGATAAGGCAAAATCAATGGGTCTTTACATGAAAGTGTAAAGACGTCCTGCGATTTTGTCGCAATGACAAGAGGTGGCGCAATAAGACCTTTAACTAGGAAGGCAAAATAAGACCACACAAAAGAAAAAGAAAAAATGAAATCTTGAAAACAGCCAAGAAACATTCTCTCGCGGGAGTTCAAGAGCAACATTGCGAGACTGAGGCATGTTACCATCTAAAGGTTATTTGCTTAATCATTCATTTGAAAATAAATAACAGAGGCAAGTATGGGAATGAATAGATTGAGAATATGTTATTTATTTTCATATGATAGATTTACGCACTCACAATATTGATTAACTATATTGCAAAAAAGAATTGCTTTTTTAACATGTGCAGAAAGGGACAACAAAAGTAGAATTTATATTTGAAGATCTAAGAAACTTACAATAAGAGATTATAAAAATGGAAGATTAAAAGGATAAATGTACAGATGTTACGAAAAGAGAAAGAAGAAAATGGAGCTATTTCTTGTTTGATTCTTCTTCTTCATCAGATCATTCTACTTCATTATCTTCATCAGATTCTTCTTCGCTAGCATCGCTATCAGAGATATCCAAAGAAGGCATGTTCTCAGGGATTTCGTCAATAAGACAAGGGTATGAAGAATGAGGAATACTGTTGTCATCACAGACTGTCTTAATAGTCTGATTGCGAAAGAGAACATCATCATTTTTGAAATTCGCCACAGTAATTTGTAGTTGCTTCTTCAACTTGGAATACTTGTCATTGCGAATAGAGAAGTCCTTTGCAAGTTGTTCTTTTTCGGATTCAAGTTCTTCAATTCTTTTCTGAAATCTCTTCTCAGCCTCTGCGAATGTAGAACAATGAATCAGCAACTTGATGACAGCTTTATATAAAATAAACAATTAAGTAAAGAAGAATGATCAACAACCTTCTCTATCAGAAATCATATCCCTAATCAAGGATGTGTGCTCAACTTGAAGACTAACATTAACACCTAAATTATTTCCGGCGTCATCTAGAACTTTCGCAGCCCAAGCGAACTCATCGTCACTGTTTATGAGAAAAAGGGAATGAATTTGATTCTCTCTTTCGCTAAGAATAGTATTTTGGCGAATGGATTCATCCCGCTCAACTTGAACTTCAAGAAGAGTTTTTTGAAATTTTGCTAATGCTTGGGCACCTTGATTAGCAATGCGATCTTTGTCATCTATAAGATCACTAATCTTTTTCCTTAAAGTATTAATTTTCTCTTGGGAACTAATATGTAGGTGTTTAAGTTGGTTGGCTAAACTCAAACTAGATCTATGATCATCTTCTAAAAGGCGAAATCTGGATTGAAGTTCATTTAGAGAAAGAAGTTTGATTTTGTTATTGGAAAAGCTATTTAACGAATCATTGAGATGGGCGAGAAGGGCATCGTTATCCATAGGCTCAGGAAATGAGTGAAGAAGAATGGCTTCATCAGAAAGGTTATAAACGTCTGCGAAAATGATAAGTCAGATAAAGAAAAATAAATGACAGAGCAAAAGCAAGGAAAAGAGAAGAATTTTATACCATAAAGTTGTTGATTAGCATTTTGAAGGCTAGATATCTTGTCCTTCTGAGAGGAGGATTCAACTTCTAGTTGTTTGGTCTTTTCGCGAAGAGTAGCAGTTTCATTTTCAAGTTCTTTATCTCTCTTGCGAAGAACAACAGCTTCAGCTTCCAATTCTTTATTCTTCTTGTGAAATTGAAGGTTTTTCTTTTCAAGAATGTTGCGCCTTTTCTCGAGATCTGAGGCAACAACAAAGGAAGCTCTCCCAGACTATAAAGGAAAATAAAGAAATCGTCAAGATGAGGTTTATAATTGAAATCATGCGAAATAAGGAAATATAGACATACCAAGGCACCGAGTGCGTTTAGGAAACTGGGAGTCACTGCACTGGAAACTCCACGAAAAGAATCATCATCCTCTAATAAGGGAGCATCGCAGATATTTGCGAGTGCTTCGCATGTGGCAGAAAAATGATCATCTCCCATTCCTTGCATAAAGTCAGAAAAAATACTAGATAGTTGCGCCATAAAAGATTCAATTGGATGATTCTCCTTCGCAGGAGAGGTGTCAACATCATCATCATCTTCATCAGAGCTCTCGCTGGATTGAGGACTGGAGCGAGAAGAAGAATGGATCTTCCGTTTTTTAGAAGGTGGAACAGCAGATTTCTTCTTGCGAAGAGGAATTTTACCCTTGCCTTTAGCTTTCGCAGCTTCAGAAATATCCTCTTCTTCTACAACTTCAACGCCAACCTTCCCACACGAATGAAGATAAGAAACAGAGGCAACAATATTGTTAAAAATAATGAAGAAAAGTATTTCTTACTTCATCCGTGATCGACTGGAGAATTGCCAGAGTACTCGCCTTAGGATTTCTCTCGTAACTTTTCTCAATTTAACAATCGAAAATTTCGCAAGATTAGTAAATGTAAAAAGAAGTAATAATTACAAACCGAGCGAAATTCGGGAAGCACACCTCTTTAGCTTTCTCGGGCGATTAAATACCCAAGGTTGATAGTTGGCGAGATTCGCAGGAGTACATTCGAACCGAAATATAAGGTCCATTCAAAAATAGTGGAAAGACACACCATTTTTCGTCTTTAGAATGGCGAGGAACATTGTTCTTGCCGTAATGCCAATCGATATCCCGCATAAGTACTTTGTCGTTGGGGATATTTTCTCTTCTTTTCAAACGTGCACCCCAAATGAGTTCTATCGTTCTTCATGTTTATTACTTCATAATTCTCAAAGAAACTTTCTATCGAATACTTCTCAATGAATATCTCTAAATCTACAAATTTAGGATCTCCGATCGCATTAGAATAGAGAGACCACTTACCAGCGCCACGGTGGGCGAACTCAAGCATTAAGCGGATACAATCTCCACTTAATTGGTAAACAGCTCGCGAGAATTTCTCATGAGAAAGAATTTCATAAAACAAAGGAAGTTCAGGGTTGTAGAGAGGAATGGGAAGGCCGACGAGAATCTGACCCAGCGAGATTATGATCTTTTGATTATCACAACAATGATCAGTAAATAATTTGGCGGAGAGAATAGATGAAGATTCTTGATGGGGAATAGTGGATAATGTGAAACCTTTCTCTTGTAAATCCTTTTGAGCCTCTCCCAAGAGAACTTCATATCTACGACCAGGTGGAGCCATTTTCAGAGTATGGGAATGATTAAGGAGTTGAAGATCAAAGGAAAAAAGAAAATTTACAGTAGCAGAAGCGGAAGTTACTGATAAGTGCATATTTCACATATATTTAGTGTCAATTCCAAGCTAGTATTTGTTGGTTTTCTTGCAAATTATTGTATATTACGCTTGTTTTCTCTTATTTGTGTTTTGTTAGGTAAATCATTCAAAAGAAGTGAATATGCACTTAATTGTGCAAGGAAAGAAGCTAGCTATAAGTGGAGAAAGGCCAAAGACCAATTGGAACTCGTTCAAATACGAGATTTCCACTTTTCATTTTGTAGAGGACGAGAAGATGAAGACAATGGCGAAAGAACGGAGTCATTCTGAGTTCGTATGAAGAAGTTATGAGCAAAACAAGAACTTGGAAGACTAAGGGATAAATGGTCATTTCAAAGAGAAGTGTTATTGGCATCCCCGCTGTACGATAAGGGACACCTTCCTGTTAAGGGGTAGTCAAGTTCAAGGGAAATGCTAAAAGGAGTCTGATATTTTACAAAGGGGGAAGCCAGAATTCAAACATTACTAAAGGCACCTGCCTTATTACTAAGGGCACTTCGTCTTCACTGTTCTTAAACATAAAATAAGCAATGGCAGATAGAGTTTGATGATCATGATGATCACGATGATGATGGATTTTGATTAACAGTGATATTCAAATTTGAATACATCACTGGGTTCGGGAGAATGATATGAATCTTGGGTAGGAGTCTGATTTCAAATCAGAGGGCTCGAGCAGGTTCAGGGAGATGATGATGCTATGATCGTGATGATCAAGATGATGGTGGATTTTGGAGAAGAGACATTCGAGCTTCTAAGGGCATCATTGGGTTTCTGAAGGTGAGACGAAGCTTGTGTAAATGACTGATTCCCATAAATCAGTGGTGCTCGAGTATGGGGAGAAATCAGAAGAAGAACAGGATGCTGGAGCTGCTCGTGATCGGTATGCATGGCAGTGATGGATTTGATCTGTGGTGTTCTCGAGAGAGTAAGCTGATGAGACACGGATGGAGTTATGTGATAGAAGAAGTGATGGGATATGCTGCTGCTCGAGTTGTTGGTTGTTGAGACGAGCATGGCAGCGATGAACATAATGGAAGTTGAAGAACAGGGAACGATGGAAACTGATGGTGATCGAACTCGACGGAATAATGGAGCTGTTGCTGTCATGGGGCTCGAGGGCTGAGAAAAGCTTGGATGTAGCTCGGGGCAAGAATCAGAGAAACATGGAGCTCGAGTTTGCAGCTGTTGGCAGAGTCGACGGAGTTAATGGAACTGAGCAATGACCTCTGCCATTTGCCGACGAGGATGATGATGTCACCGTGGGACACGTGTGATGAGGGAAGTCCAAGGGCCGTACGAATCAGAGAAGGAGAAGACTCGACAATTGGTTAATGAAGAAGTCAGAGAAGTAGAAGACGTGTGGAGGAATAATACTCATTCCTTTTTTATCTGACACAAGCACGTGGTGGGCTGTATTTTGCGCAAGCTTCGACGCGTTAAAGGGATTACTGATGATTTGGTGCAACATGGATCACTGAAGATGGATAGATCGACGGTGCGGATGAAGATATAAGGGTTTCTCAGAGGATCGAACGATTCATAAGCCATATGCACGCTACTGGAATACACCGCGCAGCACCCAATTACCAGCACCTATTTGGGATAAACCCCACCGACTTTGCATGTTTATCTAGCACGCATATTTTGGATCTCCTAGGGTATTGGAAGCCTATAAATAGCTACCTAAACCAAAAGAAAAGAGAGAACTTCTTCTTTTATTATTTCTTTTGTAGATAGATAACTTTTTGGGAGAGAAAAATACAGAGAATAGAAGAGAGGAAAGGTTTTATTTCATATCTAGGGTTAACCCCATTAGGGGGAAACCAAGCTATTTTCTTCTTCTTCTATATATATTTTTATGGGTTTTAGTAAACTCATGTGTGGCTAAATTTCACTGATTAAGGTATGATTTCAAAGTCCTGGTTTATGAAACTTTAATTCTTTTTACAAGTTTATTTTAAGTTGATTTTTCTCGTCGATTGTCTCTATTATTTTTATCGTCTAAGATTACTACTGGGTTGTTCAACTGGCCATTTGAATTGACCTGGTAGTAATTCTTCTACTAGTATTGGGATTGGTGATACGTGTAATAGTCACTCAGTTCCATACACAAGTAGTACATCGCAAAAGCTGACGGAGGGATTCTGTTAAGCAATTGTGTATAGAGATGACACTAGTAAGCAGACCGAGCTTATGCGTCTGATGCTAGGATCAACCTAATTCACAAAACGTAATGCATCCGGTGGGTTACATCTTGAGAGCTTATTCATGGTGGCTCAGATGGATAGAATCGGTAGTCGAGCGCTTCCGTATCCAGTGGCAACAGGAATTCCGAGGATCGCAGAGCTTATTTCTATTCTACGGTTGGTGATATAGAAATTCTACAAGAAATAAACAAGTACTTCTATTAAGTTTCTTTCCAGTGACGGCGAATGATTCCTTAATCATCTTTCTTTTATTTGTTATTCTTTTTATTTCACTTTAAACCAACCCCTCATTTGTCTTTTACTTTACTTTGCTGAACTAAATAACCTATCAATTACACAGCTCTCTGTGGGAACGATCTCTTACTACCTCTATATTACCAGTTAATTAGTGGGAAATATCTTTATTAATTTGTTGTGTAAACGACGCGCATCAGTTACGGAGGAGAATTGAAGAAAAATTGCAGAGAGAAAGTAAAAAAGAAGAAGAGGAGGATGAGAAAACTATATATAGAGAAGAATTCTTGAGAAGATAAACGCATTTAATGCGAGAAGAGACGTGAATGGTTGAGAAGTAACGGTTGAAAGGGACGTGTCAAAAAATGGGTGGAAGAAGAGACACGTATTATAGATTTTGTGTAAAAGTATGAAGTCAAATTGCCAAACAGATAAGGATGAACAGTTGCGGCAGTTTGAAAATAATAATTCTCATGACATTCTCTCTTTCGCAGAGAAGAAATGAGAAGAGGCAAGATGTAGGATCAGAATATCGCAACACCAATGTTACATAGCGAAGGCGTCGCAGACGAGTAAAATAAGTGACGCAATGGATGACGACAGCCAGAACACGAGAAAGGTGTGAAGACCTAGCGAGATTTAGGAGTGTCGCGAGATTATGCATTTGTACACTTGCGACACTTCGCAAATCAGTCCCGAAAATAAAGGACAGCTTAGCTGTCATCCATTATGTAATACCCTATAGAAAGAGCCGAACATGCCTATTGGAAGAGAGATCTTTTTCGAGTGTTGAGCAAGTCATTAAGAGAGAGAAAGTTTATAGTGATTGTAATTTCTTTAGCTCTTTTCCATTTTATCTTGTAAACATTCAAGAAGTTAATCAATAAAAATTATAATTGTTCATCTTAAAATGGTTTGATTGTGTGGATTCTTGTGAGGGGTGTAGTGTAGGATTTCCTGCAACTACAGGTACCCTGGTAATTTTCTCGCAGACAAATTAAAGGGTTCAATAAATTTGCTTGGTTTGGACATTATTACTCATGTTCTGTGACGTCACTGTCTGACTAGGGTTTTACGATTTTACCCCTAAGCTAAAAACCACCATCAACACCTTATTCATCTTAACCATAACTAGTTCAATTGACTCAAATGAAACTAGTCAAAGAGTTTTTCAATTGCTATATTCTCATAGAAGTATACAAGAACACAATTGAAGCAAAATCGGTTTGATTCACTCGACCCAATTCATGAACATTATAGCCACGGTTTGCAAAGAATGCATTCCTTAATATATAAATGTATTAGTTCATGAGCCAACCGATTTTAGAACTTTAACCACTCAAGTATGCATACGGGTACACATACCTAAGTAGCCGGTCTGAGTTTGGGTTCGCCAGTATGCGAACATGTACGCATACTTTAGTACACTTCCAAAACCTAGCAGAAATTCCCGGACCTATACCTTACGCAAGTATGCGTACAGGTATGTGTACTTGGTACACAAAATTTCACAACTACAAGTACGCATACGGGTATGCATACTCTAGTTCCGGTCATGGATCACATACATGCAAGAATGCACACTATGTTTATAATCCAATAGTTCTAAACTCTATTTCAATCATTGCAAATTTCTTAGATGATGACAATAGTCGTTTTCACACACTATTAGCATCAAAGCAATTTTCAAGTTATTGAAATAATCATAACGGAACATTCCAAGTCTACACCAAATGATTGTATCACACAAACCATGTAAGATGTTACTCGGCGATTTTCACATGATCATCTTTTGACTTTCGTCAAGAATATAAGGTGAACTTGGTTGAAGCGAAAGCTTACCAACACATATTTCGAGAAATATATAAGCGAGTTAATCTCAGCTTGAAATCTCAAATGTATATAATCGACAACTATATAGTAATACGACTTTTGTCTCAATATAGGAGATAGAGTAGAAATAGACTTTCCAAGTGATAGATGAGTTTTAGTCTCCACATACCTTTTGTTGATGAAGTTCCACAAGCTCTCCTTAGTAGTTCTTCGTCTTCAATTGATGAACACCGTGAATTCTAATGCTCAACTACACAATCTATCCTAGTCCGAGACATCATTATAAGTAGATTAGAAATCAAGACTTATAGTTTTGATCACTAACATTGGCAAACAAGCTTGAAATAGCAACACTTGCGAGTTCGACCGAGCAGTGCTCTAACATACAACACACAAACCCTAAGTCCTTCTCTGGGAAGATGGTTTCATACTTTCATCTGTGATATTCTTGAGTCCAGTATAAATATGTTCAATGTTATAGTTCAATCTGATATAAGTAAGCCTGAATATTTGGTCACTTGTATATGTATGACTACACAAATTATGCTAGGAAAAAAAAACAATGATCTTATCTTAAATCTTTTGGTGAAGAGATAACTCAACCTTGGATAACGCTAGGTGATGTAAACATATATTTAATAAATTTTTTAGGGAGGCTTCTTCTTCATCAGATAGTTGAGTTCACTCAATTATGGCCGATTGCAGATTAAAAGCTATAAGATATGTTGGTAAAAATTATAGTTGTACTAGTAATAATGCTGGTTCTAGCTCTAGTAGGTTTAAAATTGATATGGCTTTGGATAATGGTGATTGGAATATGTTTTTGCCTAACTATAAACTTTTTCACCTTAATCAAATAGGTAATGATCATAGTCCTATCATGTTATTACCTGATGCTAATTAAATTTCTTGCAGGAAACCTTCTAAATTTTATTTCGCTTGGCTTAATGATGATTCTTGTGAACAAGAAATTGCTAGAGGTTGGAATATTAGTGTTAGCGCATAGCTCAGTTGAACCCACCAACCGTTGGTATGTCAAGTTTGGTTATCATATTTTAGTATCAAAACTCATCTGGAGTCGTTTAATTAATTACTAGAGGGAACTTCGTTTAGGTTAGACTAGAAAGTCTAGGAATGTTGAAACTTACAAGTATTACTCTGAATACCTAAAGAATGTGAATAAGTAACGACTACAACAAAGACATCATCCTTCCACTTGAGGTTAGTAATACTGACTTGACTTGTTTCCATCCCTAACATATCTTTCAAGTCGCTTTATATTGAAAACATAACATGCGAAGCTATATTTATGAGTTATGACACTCTAGTGATTAGACTTGGTCATATCATTATGATCAAAGTATCAAGGAATTATATTGAATTACGAAGTATAATGCTTATATTTTGAACTTCGTAAATACGACATCAATATAATCTATGTATTTAGATACTTGATTATGTGTGGGAATAGGTGTGATTTCATTCTAGAAAACTATGTATTATTACATTGGTTTAAGGAAGTAGATGTATGAACTTGTTTCATAGTCGAATAGGAAATCATAAGTGTGTTCGTCCAGTTTTTTTATTGAATAATATTTGAATGACCAATGCAAGATGACAAGGTAGAACCAATCTTAACTTATGTTGAGAATCAAGGTAGAACCGGTCATATCCTATATTGTGTGACAAGGTATAACCGATCCTAACTAGTTTTAGGAAGCAAGGTATAGCCGGTCATAACCTATATCTAGTGACAAGGTATAACCGATCCTAATTAGTATTGGGAAGCAAGGTATAACTGGTCATAACCTATATCGGGAGTCAAGGTAACCAATCATACCTAACTATTTATATAGGGTAGCAGTTCCTACCTGATTATTTTTATAAGGTAGAACCGATTCCCTTAATCAAAACCAATTTCTATAGTCACGTACACCTCAGGGTTGTTGGGTTTGCATAACAAGAAACTTATAGATGTCAAAATTATTTGAACATGCGCATAACTCTTATCATTAATTTTTGAAGATATTCCTTGATGCTCAAGGTGATCCCAAACCGAAATATTGGAAAGCATTTAATTATGATTTCGATTATATATGTTTTAATTACCAACAGTTAAAACATATCCTCTGGAAAATGATTATTAGTTAATTTACTAAACTAACAATAGAAATTTTCTAAGAGAGATTTCGGAAATATTGTTTGACATTAATTGGAAATATGAAAAACCGCAATTAAGTACTTTAATACATATCTTGATAAATTTTCGGTTTTGGAATTTCCTTGTTGTCCAAACAACCTTGGTCTATAAATACTTAAGTTCGCATTTTTTGCAAACTATCCTAAGAGCCAGGAAAACTTCATTTGTGTTGTCTCTGGTGGATCCGTCTATTCGGAGAGGAAAGTAACATAATTAGGCGAAATCTCTTACAACCGCTCGTTTAAAGAATTTTGTGGGATCAAGAATCCCTACTAGTACCGTCGGTGGGAAACTAGATAATTGCATCGTTATTTTAGTTTTCGATTATTTATTTGATTGACTAATGGTTATGGAAACTTTGATTGCGCCTAGTTTAATTATTCTTGAGAGCATTCTCTTCTGACACATTAGGGTAACTCAAACTAGATCAAAGTATCGACGGGATCTTTAGAACTGTTATTAGATCTAAAGACATCTTGTGATAATCCATTGTTAACAGACTCCGTTCTGTGTGTGATTGATCATAAGGGGATTCAAGTTTTTGTGTGCAGGTACTTTGAGGATTAATCGAAGATTTGAAGACGAATAAGATTTTTCTATTAGTTTTCGTATCTTGTGAATCTGTGCACACGTCTTGATCGGCTGGGATTCGACTTTGATCTTATTTATCTCTTGATAGATTTGATCAGAAAGTCGTATAGATCGACAACTATCATTTGGTGGTATTCCTCAGTATCCGAATCTGATAGTTGTGAATCTGAATCTAAGTTACTGAGTCATGTTGATCTTACCCGACAAAGGAGTTTATTAGATTAAACAGAAGAGCCTTTGTCAACAAATCAACAAACCTTTTATCACATGATATCGATCCTATAGTAAATCGGTTTCGGACCGTAAATATTATCAAGTGAATATCAAGTTGTCGTATTGTCTCGACTTTGTCAATAGACGATCACACTTGATATCAGACTTATAGGTTGAAATTAAAAGATTATGGTGTATTTGGGTACCCTCGTCTTTTCAATTAGTTTTTTTTTTTTTGGTCTCTCATGCTTTTAAACTTGTCAGAAACAACATTCCTCTAGACTAGCTCTATCTAAGTGAAACAAACTACAGTTTAGAGACATTAACATCAAAGTAGATTATCTTCAAAATCATCTAAGTTTTTTGCAGGAACAAGAATATTCTCATGATAATTATCTCAAGATAATTGAAGTCAATTCAGAAATTGGTAAAATGCACAAGATAAGGACATAATTCTACCAACAAAAATCTAGAAATATTTTCCCGAAGGATATGGACAACAACACAAAATATTTTCATACCTGAGCTAATAAAAGAAAAGTAAGAAATAACATTGACTCACCTCAGATAAATGAGGGTCATTGGATTCTTTCAAGAGAAGATTTGTTAGATTAGCTTACCAAACACTTTAAATATATAAGTACTTCAAATTATCCTATTTTTGAAGAGTCCCTCTACAAATGTATTTCTTCCATAATTATAGATGAAGAGAATTGAGGACTTATGAGACTACCAAGTAATGGAAAAATCCATATAACTTTAAAGAGCACGGAGAATTGGAGTGCACTTGGACATGAAGGGTTTCAAGCTGGCTTCTAGAGATTACAATGGCCTCTAATTGGAAATGATTTATGCCAAATAATGAAGAAATTATTTACTAAAAAGCATATCCTAAAGCAACTAAACACGATATACATATTTTGATTCCTAAGAAGAAAAAACCATCATGTGTTGCTAATTTTAAACCAATTGGTTTCTGTAACACATCATATAAAATCATTTTTAAATATTTTGGTTAACAGAATGAAGCCACTAATGTAAATAATTTTTTCTTCATATCAATCTGCATATGTCACTGGAAGATTCATCATTGATAACATCATAATTCACATGAAGTCATACATTCGGTGAAGAAAAAAAAGGCAAAACTAGCTGGTTTCTTCCTAAAATTCTCAAATTCTTTGGTTTTTTCTGATGATTTGTGTGACCTAATATACTAATGTATTAGCACAACAACTCTCTCAGTGCTTATTAATGGCTCTCCTTGTGAAAATTTCAATCCTACTATAGGTATAAGGTAAGGTAATCCTCTATCACATTATATTTTCATCCTAGCTAGGAAATTTCTATCCAAAAGACTTTCTGAAGCTCATGACAACAAAACTATTAGAGGTATTGAAGTGGTTTTTCAGTCACCAACCATTAATCATTTTATTTTTGCAGATGATTGCTTGATTTTCACTCAAGCAAATTTAGATTCTGTTATCTTCTCCAAGAATTTAGTACATAATTAGGTCAAGTCATCAACTTTGACAAATTTTTATTTATTTCAGTAAGAAGACTAAACCTGAAGTTGCAGAAACCTTAATTGGTATTCTCGGAGTCAAAGCTATGACTTCAACATAAAGATATCTTGGTTTACGTTTCATGCTTGGTCATTCTAAACAAGAAAGCTTTTGGAGCTATATTTGACAACTTTGAAAGGAAATTGGCAACTTGGTTTCTAAGTCACTAACTCAAGCTGGTAGGACAAACAATGGTAAAGCATGTATTGAAGTCAGTTCCAGTTTATCAAATGGGAACTTTCTTATTATCAAAGAATCTCATTGATGAACTTACTACAATTGAAAGAAGATTATGGCGGGGCTATAACTCATATAGAGGTGCTAATATAATATCTTGGCATAATTTTTGCACTCTAAGGATATAGGGTGGGATTACCTTCAGGAATCTAGAAAATATTAATATTTATTTACTTACGAAAGTTGTAGGAGAGTTTGCACTTCTAAAGAGCAGTTATGAGTTCAAATCCTACATGGTGAATACTTCAGAGATGGTGATTTGCTTCATAAGTTCTCTCTTAAACAATTCTTGGGTCTGGACATGTATTAATATTGGTCTTGTAGTGGTTCAATATAATTACTTATGGAAGTCAACAATGGAAAAACTTCTAGGGTATGGCTTGACCAATGGATAATTGGCTTGGATCATCCACCTATTCATGCTAATACTCAAGGCCATCCTCTTGTGCTTGTTTCAGAACTCATTGATGAAGACATTAATATTTGAAATATTTCTTTTTTGAATCAAATATTTGATAATAATATTGTCACTAAGATTCTTCAAATCTTTATTGATATAACAAAAGATGATGTCATGATTTGGTGTCCAACTAAAGATGGTAAATTCTATGTCTAGATTGCTTATAAGAGGATTGTAGAGATGAAATTTATTCATAATTTTGGCATTACAATTGTCAGCGATGGAGTTCTCTTTGAGAAACTGCAGTTGCTCACAAAGTCAAGTTGTTCATTCGGAAATGCATTAAAAGACTTGTTCCCATAAAATACAAATTGTTTTACTATATTGATGATATGGTACTAGTGATGTCTTATATGGAAAACATGAAAAGACTGTAGAATATTTATTCCAGGATTGCAGACATACAAGAGAAGTTTGGAGGAACATAAACATCAGTATTTATGAAGTAAGCACAAGATGCGCTTCAATAACACAATGGATTATATCCTAGTTTGACCCTCCTTCCAGAAAAATGTGATGATGACTCTCATACTTGGATTAAAACTCCTATGACAGGTTGCTGGATAATATGTAAAGGGAGACGTGAGGCTATATTTCAAGGGAAATCTCCGAACTCTTATAAAACTGCATGTAGATCTCATTTAGATCAAGGCAGATCTTTTGCAAATGATGCTAACGACAATGCTTTGTATCTGAATGTATCTCATCCCGCAATGTCAAATTGGATACCTCATGCTGATTATGTTTTTAAGTTTAATATGAATATTTTCTTTTGATTATGATACTAATCAGATGGGTACTGCATTGTGATTCGTAATCATGCATGTATTCGTGAAGGAATCAGGAAGATATTTACACAAGACATCTTAAGTCCATAAAGAGCTGAGTGCATGGTTGTACGAGAGGCGTTACTATGGGCCAAAGGAAAAGTTTTGTACATAATCTAACTCGAAGCAGGTGCCATTATTGTCATCAAAACCATTATAGTGAAGACTCACTAGTTTAATGGAAAAAACACACATTATAATGAAATAAAGTCACTATCAAGTGCATTTACTTTTTGCAATTTTACTTATGTAGGAAGAGGTGATAATTAGTAGAAGATGGTATCTCTCATTTTTTCAGAGAAAGCAAAACTAATTTGGAAAGTTCAAGTAATTTTTCATCTTCTGTATGCAATCTTCTTCAAAGGGATATTCGTTTGGAGATCTCCTAAATTAATAAAATTCTTTTTTATTTATAAAAAAATAATAGGTGGAGAACACAATCTCAAAATGAGCTTTAAGGACAAGTCTTGTTGTGGGAGAATTCCATCTTCCAAGTTTGGTGATTGGTGACACATCAACATTTGGAATTGATCATGGAAGCTAAAGTATAGTGGTGGAATCCTTGGAAGCGGCAATCCGAATTGCGCCAGACGCTATTTTAATTGGCGTTTCTCTAATTTTTTTTTATCTCAAATAATGTTTACTTTTTTTTAAAAGCTTTTTAAAGAGGAAAAAAAAAGGAATAACCGAACCAATTAGAAAATGGATATCTAAATTTTCGTTGTTGTAAAAAGATAAAATATCTAAATTTATAAACATGGCAGTACACGAGACACGTTAATTTAGAATGGGGTATTGAATCCACCAAACAATCAACCAAACATATTAGTTGTGGCCTTAGTGTAGGAAGAATAAATTTATGGTCAAAAATATAATTCTGTGAGCGGCATTCCAAATAGCACGAGATGCTATTTCAATTCGCGTTTCCGATAAATTTACCGCAATTGAAATTGCATATGCCTTTATCATTTGGAATCCAAATTCTCTTCCGTGATATTATGGAACATGCCTTGGAAAAGTGTAAAACAACCCTCTTCAATTGCCGTTAAATTTGATATTCCACGCTTTTCAGAAACTTGGAATAAGTCGGATTCCACCATAAAACTTGCCCTAAAGAATTTATTTCTTTTTTAGGTTTTCAGTATGTAGATAGAAAAGCAAACAAGGTAGTAGACTTTTTGGCTAAACAGGGAAGGAAAAATCAACATTCAACTTCTTGGAGCAGTCATGCACCTAGCTTTTTAATTCCTGCAATCGCTTTTGACACTGTCAAAGCTTATGATATATGTAATTCCAATAATAACAACTATGTAACTTCTACTGTCAATGTTAATCCAACAAATTCAGTCTTCGGACGAGCTAATCATCATGAGTTAGTCTCAAATGAGACCGAATCCGCAGATTAACGGAGGCTTCTTTTGAGCAATATATTTTACTTTCAAAAATAAGAGGATGGAACCCCCTAAGCGAAAGTAGGTCGCCAGATAACTCACACGATGAGGTTAAAACCAACCCGACCCGCCAAAATTGGGGACATCCCAATTTCCATCGGATGTAATCAATCATCCGAAGACTTTAATCTAATGAGTTCATTTTCTTGCACCGCAGAAAATCTTCGTCTCTCTTCTTCTTCCATCTAAAGACAGGTAAATTATCTCTTACTACTAATCTCTGTATGCTTTCGACTAGGGTTTGATTCTGTATTTGAACGATCCCCCCATCAAATTCTTCAATACCCAGTTCTAACCCTAACATTAGAGTGATAGCAAAGAACCCCTTTTATTGAAGAATCTTGATTAAGAAAAATGAAAAACAAAGAGAAAAATCCGTCCTCACCACCACAAACTACAAATCAACAACCATTACTGCAACCAAACCCACATCCACATCCTCCGTACACATTTATGCCTTCATTCTACCCTCCTCCTACTCCATGGTCTACTTTTCCAGGTCCTTGGTCTGTTCATCCACCTCCATCTGGTTTTCCATTGACAATGCCTATTGCGACTCCACCTCATAATCTTCATCAACACTCTGCTTCAGGACATTCTTTACCACCCCCACCACCACCTTATGGCTTCTGGCCACCTCCACCACCTATGATGATGGGTCCTGTAATTTCAACTTCTCAAAATCATATTGCTGTACCAACTACTGGTGGTACCCAGGAGTCAATTGTGCCACCAACTGGTTTACATAGGGCAGAGGGTAAAGTGCCACCAGAACACCAGCATTCAGAGCAAGCCTTGAATTCACCTCTGAGGAGGCGTCCAGTCACACGGCGTTCAGCTGCACAGGATCTTGCTACAGATAATGCTTCTTCACCAGGACTAGATCAGCTTTTGGATACCGTCTCACCTTCTTTGACTGCAACTAAAGGGTCTCAGTCTCGACAGTTAAGATCCCAGAAGGTGAGCTTGTAATTGCATTTTGGTTTCTCATTCAGCTTGGGTCAATAGGGGTTTTATTTTGGTGGTAAGGATATTGGATGATTATGTTGCATCATTGTAGTCCTGTTGCTGTGAATTACGGATACGTTACTATGTTATGAATTATGGATATGTTTTCATCTCCTTTTGTGATGACATTGCTAATTTGTCATCAGATTAAAGATAAAGAAGAGAAATCTAATGCTGGTCAACAAGATAAAGTAGAAGGCGATGCTGCTTTTGTTGATGAAAACAATTCAATGGATGTGACAGGGTCGTTGGAGGAAGTTGATATTGCAGCTGAAACCAGCGGAAGGGAAGATGATAATGTACCTCTTCCTAAACTTGGCTCTGAACCGTTTGTCGGCTTGCGATTCAGTTCAGAAGATGAAGCATATGAATTTTATAATGCTTATGCTAAAGAGAAAGGATTCAGTATACGGAAGAGTCACATACAACGGTCAAGGGTTGATCGGAGTGTGATATCACGAGAGTATGTTTGTGCAAATCAAGGGTTTCGTTCAACAAATGACAGGCGATATAAAGGAAAGGTTGTTCGACCTCGACGCGAAACAAGGGTAGATTGTCGAGCTGCTATGAGCATCAAACGGAGATCTACAAAATGGATTGTTGACAAATTTCATAAGGAGCACAATCATGGTCTTGTTGATCCTGCTAAAGCTGAAAAACTTAGGTCACACCGGAAGATAACACAGACCACAAAGTCAGTGATAGATACACTCTATAAGTGTAGAATCGGACCATCTAAAATTATAGACGTTCTTACAAAAGCAGCATCTGAAGAGAATACAGTTGAAATCAGTGGTCTGGATTTAATGAAATATGTGAAGAGAAAGCCAAAAAACAACATTGCAGCTGATTGTTATCATGTGCTTGAATATTTTCAGAAAATACAAGCAGTGGATCCTGGATTCTTTTATGCGGTAGAAGTTGGTGACAGTAGATCTATGAGGAGTATGTTTTGGGCTGATAGCAGATCAAGGGACGCATACAGACAGTTTGGGGATGTTATGGTATTCGACCATGTATGCCGAACGAATAAAGATTTGTTTCCTTTTGTTTCATTCGTTGGAGTGAATCACCACAGACAGCCTGTATTGTTCGGATGTGGGTTGTTGGCTGATGAAACGGTGGAATCATTTGTTTGGTTATTCAAAACCCTACTTAGAGCTATGTCAAATTGTCATCCTACTTCTGTTATTACAAAGCAAGACAAAGCAATTATGGTTGCGATGGGAAAAGTTTTTCCAAATACAAGGCAGCGGATATGCATGTTGCACATAGAAAAAAATGAATTAGAAAATTTGAGTGAAGTCTTCAACATGCACCCCGCTTTTCAGGAAGAGTACAAAAGGTGCATCTACAATTGTCAGAAGCCAGAGGAATTTGAATCAGGTTGGAAGCAGCTACTTGTTAAATATAATTTGAAAGAAAACAGTTGGTTATATGGTATGTATGATCAGCGTCACAACTGGGTACCATTGTATTTGAGGAATACATTCTTTGCTGGAATGAGTACGACTCAGTTAGCTGAAGGCATGAACTCCTACTTTGATGGATTTTTGCACGAAGGAACACCCTTAAATGAGTTTATAGAACAATATGAACTAACTGTGGTGCGCCGGAGGGAGGAAGAAACTGATGAAGATTTTATAACTATGTATACTAGTGCTGGTTCGTCTTCGAAAGATCCTATTGAAGAACAAGCAGCTAAAGTTTACACTAGGAATATGTTCACATTGTTTGGTCATGAATTTTTGGAGAGTTCTGGTTGCATTGCTAGAAAAGTTGATGATGAAGATGAATGTACAAGTCGGTACCTAGTGGGGAAGTACGGTGACAAGGATGATGAAATGAGCTTTGTTACGTTTAACTCCATCAACAAAGATACAAACTGTAGTTGCCAAATGTTCGAGTTTGAAGGGATACTCTGTAAACACGTTCTTAAATTATTTCAAGATTTGAACATCGTTGAGCTTCCTGCTAAATATACCCTAAAGAGGTGGACGATGATTGCTAGGTATGGTGGACCGTGTGGCGACGAGGCTGAATGTATTTCAGAGGATACAACAGCAGTAAATGTCTGGAAGCTGAAAGAGACGGCTGTGAAATTTGTGGAAATCGGGTTATCTTCAGCCGACCGCAATATTGCTGCTATGAACATAATTGAAGAGGGTCTAAACAATATTTCTCTTGTTAACGCCTCAACTAATGATTTGCATCCTGAAGATTCGGTTGGTTGTAGTGATCAAGGGGAAAAGTTAATTGATACCACCTCTGGTGAACCCCAACCGATCAAAACAAAAGAATGGCAGGCATCAGTGAAAGAAAAGTTAGGAGTTAAACAAGTGATGAAGAAAAATAGGAAGTGCAGTACATGCAAGAAATCTGGGCATTATACAAGTACATGTCCAAAGGTAAAGTTCTGAGCATGTACTTGGTATGTCAATACTTAAATCTATGCATCAGAACCCACTCCTGTCTTATTAATTAATGAACTGGTCCATCTTACAATTTTTCACTCTTCTGTTTCATCCAGGGACCAGTGGATCAGTCCCAAACTTCAGCCAATGGGGACCAGAGGCAAGCTTAATGTTTTGCATTTGATGTCCATCTGGGTTTGTTTTAAGGTATTCACATCATGTACTTATAGATACTTAATATGATACCTATAAGAAGTCATAACTTAATTTTCTACAGTTTATACTCTTTTGTATAGAATGTTGTAATATTGAAGATTGATGCTTTTCATAGATTGAACCAGGTGTTGGAAACACTTGGTAAGAATTGCGGTGATCATGTGTTTCTGCAGATTGTTGAGCGTGATATCTTACATGATATGGTCTTAAAGAAGAAGGTATCCTAGTTTTTCAAGCTTTTGGTTTTGTGCTTTACATGCTTTAATCTTGATTATTCAGTATCAATCTCCTCAAGTTTTCAGTTTTTGTTGAGGTCTATCGGAGAGTTTCCAGCAGCTTCATGTTTCGCTGAATAAACTTAAATGGATACCTCTGAATGGTTAACTTATACTGATTAGTTCTAGATCCTATACGCTTCACTGAATGGATTTTCATCAGTTACTCTTTACACCTTCCTCAAGTCGGCCAGTACCAAACATATAACGATTCAGTTGTTGACGCCTCTCTTCCTACTTGTACTACTTGGTTATTTGGATTTCTGTGGACGACAATGTACTTATATAATGCATAGAAGTATGGCATGCGTCTGGCAACTTGTAAACTAATCTGGGATACTTCTGGATCCCCTCCCCAAGATCCCTGCCACTGTTTACCCCTCTCTAGAATCTTGGATTCTTACTCACTGCAATTGTGAATTGAGCATCATGTGAAGACACCTGCTTTTTAATTCTAGCATTGGGATTAGCTTAACTAAAACCCATCATTGCTGATCAGAAACCGTTGGCGTTCTTTCATCAGATGTTCTAGTTGATCTCTGGATAATGATATTATTATTGTTTGTTGACCTTTGTGCTTACTGCAGCTTGGCGCAGAAATCCAAAATGGTCGTGGTTTAGCAGATGTGTTAATGGAAATGCTTGGCGCCTTGGACCCTCAGACTCCTGAGGTACTTGTTTCATTTTTGTCTAAATGTCTTAATCTTTCCTACAACCTCTTAGCTCTAGGTGAATCGTGGATTTGGGGTTGGGACAATTTGCAGACGATCCTCTTTATACAGCTTTCTACTCTGAAATTTGTTTCAGGAAATACAAACTGCATATTTGCAATTTTTCCAATGATAATAGAGGTTGTCTTTCCCTGGCAAAGGCACGTGAACTTTTTTGTCAGGATTGATGAGGAAAATAAATATGAAAAAGAAGTAATAAGATATGTTCTGAGATTTTTTTGAAATCGTTAAATATTGAAAGAAGTTCATGTCTGTTATGAGTATCATTGCTAAGAGAGTAAATTTTCGGTTGACAGATTATTTTTTTTTGTCGGCCGTTCGATATTGCACTGCAAGCTTGTGGTGCTTGTTTCTCCTCAATGATTGAGATCCATGCTAATAGGGATTTAGTTGTTTACAGAGTGGATGTATTTAGTTGTTTACAGAGTAGATCCAGGACATGTTATTATGGATTTTCTGTTAGTCTAAGTGTGATAGAGCTAGCATATCTCACAATTTTGGTGGCTTATTCTAATTTTTGTTCTTTTGGACAGGGTAAAGCAGGAACTGATTGTTGATTTGGTTGACCAATGTCGTTCGTACCAAAAGCGTGTCATGCTTCTTATAAACAATACCTCGTAAGAATATATTTGAACTGTTAATTTCCAGGTTTATTGTCATTTAGCAACTCAGATCTGTAACTAACAGTTGGGTTGCTTCTTCTACAGAGGCGAGGAACATCTGTCTCAAGGGTTTACGCTGAATGATGACTTGCAGCAAGTGCTTTAATGACATGATGACATACTGAACGGAACAGGAACCTAGGTTGCACCAATATGCTTACAGGTTTTGGTTCACCTGAAGCATCTTTCACTTCTTCTATATCTTGAACTTGTACAACCGCATTAGCAACAATTTCAGGAGTAACAGTAACAGTAACACCACTCCATTTCCAGCTTTTTTATTCAGTAATTACAGGATACTCACCAATCCCATCTAAAGACCATAATTAATAGAAGCACGCACAAGAAGTGGGCAAGGGATCAGGAGCTCGATTATCTTTTATTAAGAATGTATCAAGGGATTCAATCGGATGAAGTCGTTGAGAAACTTAAATCACAAGTTTAAGTGCTTCCTCCATTGATAACATAGGATTGTGACTACAACAATTTCCTTTGTATTACCCCATTTGTTCCTGAACTGCTGGTCAATACTCTTTGAATCCCGCCTGAAATAGGATGCAAGTTACCCCTTTGAATCTATTGATTTGCGAACTAGTTTTGAAATCTTTCGTGTAAACACGTCTGGAGTAATGCTTAAGCATGCATCTCTTTTTTTTATTAGAAGAGGCAACAGTATCATGAAAACAAGCAGAAAGCTAACCGGTATGTTATATTTTGATGGAATTAGACAACTTCCATTTTAAGACAGCCAAATATGTGTATCTAGTTCCATCTGTACTTAAATATAACTCCAGGACAACGTTTTTTCTTTTTTTGGTCAGAATCTACAATTTGGCAAGCATCAACCAACTTCTGAGAGAATTATTGTTTCAATCCAAAACCAGAATAGTTCTTACACTCGGTTTTCACCATATAGTGAGAGTAAAAATAAAGATCGTAATTAACAAATTTCCATTAACAGAGAGACAAAATAACCAAATGAATCAATAATGTAACTGAATGAATACATACACTTCCTCAAAAATAAATTCATCACTACATAAATACATTAATTGGCCATTTAACTTGAACACCTCCTCTGTACTAGTAGTAGTCATCGGAAAACATGTCGGCGGTGATTTCTTCTTGATCAGTTGAAGTAGTATTTGTTGGAAATAAGGACAACATTCGCAGTAACTTAGAAAAAATACTTAGCTCGAACTGATGCGTGATTGATGTTGCGGGAGATGCACTGATAATGGTAGCAAGAACTAGTAGAGGCACGTATGAGATACGCCGACCTAAAGGTAATATTGCCTGCTACTCCTCTGAGATGCTATAGCAGTTGGCAAGTCACCTCCAGGATACAACTACTGATAGTACTTCTCTTCGTAGCATACAAAGAAAGCACTCTTAGAACTTGGCGTGAGAACGAAAAACTTAAAGCAAAATTTATAGTAAAAGTTTGTTTCTAAAACGAGAGGAGAAGAAGAAGAGAAGAAGAGAGAAGAGATGTTTCTCTGTTGTGTGTAAAATGAGCTGAAGACTCCTCTCTTATATAGTGTTTTGGACGTTAAACACGAGAGGAAAACATGCATAAGATACCATGCGTACTGGTAATGTTTTTTACTTAAAAACAGTGAAAGACAGGGCAGTCCTAAAACAGAGTGAAGATGCTTTTTCCTTTTCAGTCCTAAAACAGAGTGTTGCTTTGTCACGCGTGTCAGACACATGAGCCAAACAGAATAAGATTCTTTCACATGTGTGGAAATCGCATACGAAATTTCAGCAAAAAGATAGGATCTAGTGAACCCACACCCACACCCACACCCACACCCACACCCGAGCCCCGCCCGCCCGCCCGCCCGCCCGGACGGACGGCGGCGGCGTGAAGCACTGCGCGTACGGGAAAGGCAACCTTGCCATAGTCTAGGTCTTCCCCCTCACACAAAAGTGTGTTGACCCAAAGGGCCATGCCCTTTAGGCAAAACCTATGGTATTTAAGTCTAAAACTCTTAAGATTTTAGTCTATGTGGGACTATTGTTTTATCTATTCAAAATGAAAAAACTACTAGAGGGCAATAGGTCTAGGGATCAAGTCTTGGTCCATGCTTTACAAAAACCCGTTTTTTATAACAATCCCCACATGAATGATAAAACATATCGATAAAACACGAGAAAACAGAATACATCAAAATTAGGCTAAGGTGTCCCAGAGATTGAACCTTAGCTTAGTGAGAGGTTTTCGGAACTGCCTGTTGTAACGGTGAACACAATGTCTTGAACCGCCAACAGTAAATGCAATTGAGAAGAACAACCAAACTTGATGTTACAAAAGATAAGCTGCCAAGCTCTTGCCACAGCCTGTTTTGGCCATGGGCTAAATCCCGGACTTAATGAATGTCTCAAGAGAATCAGCTCAAATTCTCATAGGAAGCGGCCCCACTTCCAACATCCACATAGGTGAGTTCATTAAGAGTGTCCTGCTACACCCCGCTTTAAACAAAGCCATGCAACTCATTAAGATCTCAACAGATCATCCTAACTCATGCGGTAGCACTATCGCACTTGTTACATCATAGGGAGGGACAAAGATAGTGCTTTCTCGATATCACCATAAATTAGTTGTCTCATTGAACCTTGATCTTGGAGCTCCATTCACAAGGTTGAGTATCCTTCATGGTGACTTATTCTATGAGCTTAAGTCCCATCCCCCTCGATGTGGATCTAACTACCTCTCTAGATAACCCTTTCGTCAAAGGATCTGCAATATTCTCTTTAGACCTCACAAAGTCTATAGAGATGATACCAGTAGAGAGTAGTTGTTTCACTGTCTTATGTCTTCTTTGTAGATGTATAGACTTTCCGTTGTATATACACTATTCCTTGCGCAACCAATAGCGACTTGATGTCACAGTGGATTGCGATCGAAGACACGAGCTTGGGCCAGAGTGGAATTCCTCCCAGGAAACCTCGTATCCATTCAGCTTCCTCTCCAGCTTTCTCCAAGGCTATAAACTCAGACTCCATAGTGGATAGAGCTATACATGTCTGTTTGGAAGACTTCCATGACACAGACGCACCTCCAAGTGTGAAGATGTACCCACTAGTGGATTTGCACTCATCTCGAGTCCGATATCCGATTGGCATCACAATACCCTTCCAAAGACAAAGCAGATACTTCCCAAATCTTAAGCAATAGTTTGAAGTGCCTCTCAGGTAGCGTAGAACTCTGTAGAGAGCATTCCAGTGATCCCGCCCAGGGTTGCAAGTGGACCTGCTTAATCTACTCACAGTGTAGGCAATATCAGGTCTTGTACAGTTCATCAAATACATAAGACTCCCGATAATGCGAGAATACTCAAGTTGAGAAATTCCTTCTCCCTTGTTCTTTTTCAAGTTACAATTAGGATCATAAGGAGTAGATACAGGTTTAGCATTTTCATGATTAAATCTCTTAAGTACAGTTTCAACATAATGAGATTGACTAAGACTATATCCGTCAGACGTCTTTCTGATTTTCATCCCTAAGATTATATCAGCAGGGCCTAAGTCTTTCATGTCAAAGTTTTCGTTAAGCATGCTTTTAATGGTATTAATAATATCAAGGTTACTTGCCTAATATGAGCATATCATCAACATACGGGCACACAATAACATGAGAATCATCCATGATTTAATGTAAACACATTTATCGATTCATTAACCTTGAAGCCATTAGATATCATTACATGATCAAATTTTTCATGCCACTTTGTTTAGGTGCTTGTTTTAAACCGTACAGAGATTTTTTCAATTTGCATACTTTGTTTTCACATCCTTTCACAACGAAACCTTCAGGTTGGTCCATATAAATTTCTTCATTCGTATAAAAATGCAGTTTTAACATCCATCTGATGTATATGCAAATCATAAATAGAAGCAATAGCAATCAACATTCTAATGGAAGTGATTCTAGTGACCGGTGAATAGGTATCAAAGAAATCTAACCCTTCCTTTTGTCTATAGCCTTTAGCTACCAACCTAGCTTTATGTTTCTCTATAGTTCCATTTGTTCTAAGCTTCCTTTTGAAAACCCATTTGCAACCTATGGCTTTACTACCAGGAGGTAAGTCTACAAGCTCCCAAGTTTCATTTTCTTTGAATGGACTCCCACTCATTTATTGAAGCTTCTTCCCAGAAGGGAGCTTCAGGAGAAGTCATAGCTTCCTTATAGGTTTGGGGTTCAGACTCTACCGTAAGAGTCAAAAAATCTGGTCCGAAACTTTTCTCGGTTCTAACCCTCTTACCTCTTCTAGGTTCGGTCTCATATTCTAGAGATGGGGGTTGACTAGTCGAAGGAACATCTGTGAGGTCATCATGGACCCTTTTTCGAGGTCCAGACCCTAAAGGAAATATGTGTTCAAAAAACACAGCATCTCTAGATTCCATAATGGTATTCAGACCAATGTTATTATGGTCTGAACTGATGACCATGAACCTATGTGCATTAGTATGCTCAGGATATCCTAGGAAAACACAGTCTACAGTTTTAGGTCCTATTTTGGTTTTCTTGGAATGAGGAATGTCCACCTTGGCCAAACACCCCCACACTTTAAAGTATGCATAGGAAGGTTGTCTACCTTTCCACAACTCGTAAGGAGTTTTATCTCGATTTTTAAAAGGAACTCGGTTCAAGATATAGCATGCGAGAGAGAATTGCTTCCCCCACAAGTTCGAAGGTAACCCCGAACTGGTCAACATAGCGTTCACCATATCTATGAGTGTTCAATTTTTCCTTTCGGCTACTCCATTTGACTCAGGTGAATAAGGTGCAGTAGTTTCATGAATGATGCCATTAATTTTACAAAATTCTCCTATGGGTATCACATACTCACCGCCACGGTCTGACCTAAGAGTTTTAATTTTAACACCTTTTTGGTTTTCTACTTCAAGTTTATATATTTTGAAGGCCTCTAAAGCCTCATCTTTACTTCTAAGAAGATAAACCCGTGAAGATCGTGAGTAATCATCTATAAAAGTGATGTACTTTTTTTACCACCTCTAGTTGGTGTTGATTTCAAATCTCCTAAATCCGAGTGTATTAGTTCTAAGGGAACTGTTCTACGTTCAACCTTTTTATTAAATGGTTTTCTTGCATATTTAGATTCAACACAAATTTCACATCTATGATTTTTGTCAATGTTTATTTTTGGAATGCAACCTAAATTAGCAAGTCTTTCTAAAGATTTGAAATTAACATGTCCAAGTCTATCATGCCAAACATGTGAGGAGTCACAAACATAAGCGAAGAAGATGCATTAACATTCATGTTCAAAGCAGATACACTAAGCTTAATCATGTTTTCAAAGTGACATAACCTTTTCCTACGAAGTCACCACTCTTAGAGATTACAACAGTGTTAGACTCAAAGAACAAATTTAAAACCTTTCCCTAGTAAGATGGTCTCTGAGATAAGATTCTTGCATATGTCCGGGACGTGATACACGTCATTCAATGCGAGAGTTTTCCTGAAGTGAGCTTCAATTCAACCTTGCCTTTCCCTACCACTTTAGCAGTGGAAGAGTTTCCCATAAACAAGTTTCTCATCGTCTCCTCTTTTGTGGCATAGGAGGAGAAAGCATTTCGAACTTGCAGACATGCTTGGTGGCTCCAGAATCTAGCCACCAGTCTCTCACATTGGTCATATTAGAGACAAGGTTGACTTGAGACACCATGCCAAGTAAAATATCCAGATTCATCTACTATGTTTGCCTTATTTTTCTCGTTTTGGATCATTTTTAGTCTTTTTAGGCGCCCTACGGTCTTTGGCCATATGACCGGTTTTTCCACAATTATAACAGTCGCCTTTGATGGTGTTTTTGGAGACACCACCCCTAGGCTTAAGATTGTTACCTTTGGAGTTTCGACGTTTGTTACGTCTGTTACCATTTTTGCTGGATTCTCCATGCTTTTTCTTTGACGCAAAGATTATCGTCCGGGACATGAGCTTTGTTGGACATGTCTTTGCTCAAAGATCGTGCTCTTGTCCTTGCAGCACGAAGCTCCTCAACCTCGGATCTTTTTCCCCAGCTCCACCATGGTGATTTCCCTATTCTTGTGTCGCAGCCTCCTCTTGTACTCGTTCCATGAGTGTGGAAGCTTTTCAATCACCGGGCAGATACTTGTAGAGCTTCATCAATATGCATGCCTTCAAAGAAGAATTTCGTTGATGAGTAGCCGGAGTTCGACAAATTGTTCTACTACGGGCTTTTCATCAGTCCTCTTATATTCCAGAACCTAGCCACCAAGAACTTCTTGCTTCCAAAGAGCCTCAACAAGATATTTTTCTTCAAGGGCTTCCCATAAATCAAAAGTAGTAAAATTTTCTTTTGCATTATAAAAGTCGTACAAGGAGTCATCCATACAGTTAAGAATATGGTTTTTGCACATGTAATTCTTCCTAGTCCACCTATACAGTCTATCTTCATAACCACGGTCATGAAGTCTTCTCGAGGGTCTTTCTAAGGCAACTTCATCTAACCTCTGGTCTTTTAAGAAGAATAACATTTTGGACTGCCATCATTTAAAGTCTTTTCCACTAAACTTTGGGGGTTTGTCTACAGTACTCTTTCCCATTTTGTTATAACAAAATATAGCAATGAAGGATATTACCTTTAGATTGTTGGAAATAAGGACAACATTCGCAGTAACTTAGAAAAAATACTTAGCTCGAACTGATGCGTGATTGATGTTGCGGGAGATGCATTGATAATGGTAGCAAGAACTAGTAGAGGCACGTATGAGATACGCCGACCTAAAGGTAATATTGCCTGCTACTCCTCTGAGATGCTATAGCAGTTGGCAAGTCACCTCCAGGATACAACTACTGATAGTACTTCTCTTCGTAGCATACAAAGAAAGCACTCTTAGAACTTGGCAGCAGAACGGAAAACTTAAAGCAAAATTGATAGTAAAACTGTTTACAGAAAACAAAGGAGGAGCAAAAGAAGAGAAGAAGAGAGAAGAGATGTTTCTCTGTTGTGTGTAAAATGAGCTGAAGACTCCTCTCTTATATAGTGTTTTGGACGTTAAACACGAGAGGAAAACATGCATAAGATACCATGCGTACTGGTAATTTTTTTTACTTAAAAACAGTGAACGACAGGGCAGTCCTAAAACAGAGTGAAGATGCTTTTTCCTTTTCAGTCCTAAAACAGAGTGTTGCTTTGTCACGCGTGTCAGACACATGAGCCAAACACGTACTGACAATGAGGAAGATACAAAACACGTACAGACAAAAGAATAAGATTCTTTCACATGTGTGGAAATCGCATACGAAATTTCAGCAAAAAGATAGGATCTAGTGAACCCACACCCACACCCGAGCCCGAGCCCGGCCCGGCCCGCCCGCCCGCCCGACCGGACGTGCGTGCTTCGGTGCGAAGCACTTCGCGTATGGGAAAGGCAACCTTGCCATAGTCTAGGTCTTCCCCCTCACACAAAAGTGTGTTGACCCAAAGGGCCATGCCCTTTAGGCAAAACCTATGGTATTTAAGTCTAAAACTCTTAAGATTTTAGTCTATGTGGGACTATTGTTTTATCTATTCAAAATGAAAAAACAACTAGAGGGCAATAGGTCTAGGGATCAAGTCTTGGTCCATGCTTTACAAAAACCCGTTTTTTCTAACAGTATTGCCAATCCCAAATTCATATTCTTGAGAATCAAAATCAAAGAGCAACTCATTTACCATCTCTTCATTGTGATAATCATCATCAACAATTTCATTACCAGACGGTATTGTCATCAACGCAAGGGACTTATCTTCATATGAAGAAGATGATGAAGAAGAAGTTGTGTTATTACTGTTCATCTGTAAGTCATGAGATCTCTGTGAGACACACTTCTGGAGTTGTTCCATGTCACTTCTCATATGTATCAATTGATACAAACTCAATCCATTCATATATGAATCCCACCAAGATTTATCATTACCAGCCCCCAAATCAGAATTTATCAATGAATCCAAGAAAACCCCTCTTTTCTTTTCAGCTTCTAATTCTCTTTCAACTTCCAAACACCTCCTCTGTTGTTGATCATCATCATCTTTCTGAATTTCAGGCGCTTCACCATTAATGTTATTAAGAAATCGATCGAGTATGAGATCAGGATTACCACAAACATAGGGTCTTCCGGCAGGAGAGAAAGCAATGAGTGCAACTTGTGAACCAGTTAAAACAGATAGTTCAGTTGCCTTCTTAAACAAACCCTTTCGTCTCTTGGAGAATGTAACCTGTAATCTTGATTTGTCTTTTATTTTTTCAATCTTAATCTTCTTACGACCATCACCTCCTTGTCTCAGCTTTTTCATCTCCATCATCATCACTTGATTCATGAACACAGAGAAAGTTAAGTAACAAATAGAGTAGGGATACTGGTAGCATAGCTTACCTTATATAGCGTTAAGAACGGCCGGAGTTAGGAAAGTATCTAAAACGAGGACGATAAATAAACTTGTAGGCAGTGACTAAATAACCCATATTTTCACTAAATACAACCCTCAATTCAATTTTCACTAAATACAACCCTCAATTCAAAATAATTTTCTTGTACAAACTATTTTTTCGTACATGGTAAGTACTGAGCTAGGGTATTTATAAGCCTAGTTAGTAATTCAGAATTCGGCTAACGTGGAACGACAAACTTACGGGTATTATTCGGTTTTATAAAATTCAATTTTGGTCAAAAATCCGATCAACCATTCGTGATTCGGCAGTAATTCAGAAGCAGAAATGCTAGGTTCACCGACTAGCAATCCCGGCAGAAATCCCGTCTCAAATATTTGCCATGGCCCCACTTTTACCATTGACGTTCGCAATGCTGAGAACACGCCATAAACCGTTCATTTCCCTCTCAGGCCATTTTGTGAGAGAAAACGTCGGTAGGTGTAGCATCTTTCTTCGGAAAGACATATGTACGTATATAGCTCGTTTTAGAGATATCAATTTGGGACACATAATTTGGCATGTATTAATTTTATAAAATAAATATATATGTGAATTAAATGGTGTGTGGGATTTGATTTGTGTACTGAAAATAGCTTATATATCAAATATAAGTACATTATCATCCAAGAACCACATCAATTCAATGGAGTAGAGTTGTTAAAAGGAGTTGGATGCATGACATCGTTTCATATATCTCTATGAGCAATTTTTTTGAAAAAGAAGGAGAAGCAGCGCCGGGCTTTGGAATACGTTATTAAAAGTAGGCCCAATTGGGAGAATGTACTGAATTAATATGTCTGATTCCAAATTTGGGACACTAAAATCACGGATTATTCCAGAGTTCAGAAAATTCACGTATTGGGTTCCGAGTTGCACTTGGACGGGCCTTTAATTCGGGAACGATTGGTACGTAAAAATTTATAGAGTGATTCGACAAATTGCTAACTAGGTTTATAAGTACACGTGTTAGAGCATAGCTCGGTTGAACCCACCAAGCGTTGGTATGTCAAGTTTGGTTGTCATATTTTAGTGAAGCAAAACTCATTTAAAGAGTCGCTTGATTATGTACTAGAGTCAACTTCGTATAGGTTAGCTTGAAAGTATTAGGATATGAGACATTACAAGTATTACGTGAAGACTTGAAGAAGTGAAGAAGTACGGAGCTACAACGACGACATCATCCTTCCACTTGAGGTTAGTAATGTTTGACTTGAACTGTTTCATTCCCTAACGTATCTTTCAAGTCATGCATATTGAAAACCTAACTGCGAAGCTATGAATGATTATACTCTAGTTAGACGTAGTATTAAGGAATACAATACGAAGTATAACGCTTATCTTTTGAACTTCGTATATAAGACATCGACATAATCGATTGAATGCTATTGTGATTATGTATGGGTATAAGGTGAAGATTTCATCTTAGGAAACAATGTTTTACATTCGTTTAAAGGAAGTAAATTCATGAACTTGTTTTGTGAATCGAAAGGGAAATCGCTAGGCTTATTGGTATTGTTATTCATTGCATATCTTTTGAACTACCAATATATGTGATTAGTATAACCGCTCATGACTTGTTTATGTTCTTGGTAAAACTATTCACAAGGCATGACTTTTGTATTGGTATGACTTTTATTAGTGAAACCGACCTTAAGTAATCACCTGAGATGGTATGATCGATTTGTTGTAATTGGTATGACCAACTCTAGGCAAAGGGGAACCGATCCTAGTAAGAGGTGAAACCGATCGCAAAAGGGGAATCGCTCCTTGTAAGAGGTGCAGCAAGTTTCTAGATATTGGGAACCGATCCTATGAACATGTGCAACACGTTTTTAGATATTGGGAACCGATCATATGGACATGTGCAACAAATACAAGTTAGATACCATATATATGTGGGAATCGATCCTAGTACCTAGTCAACCGAATTTTGGAAAGCTAGTGTGACTAATCCAGTACCCACATGGAGGTAGAACCGAAACTTGTTTTGGTAGAACCGTGAAACCCATGTTTGGTGATTTGATAGGATAATCAATCACATAGTTCTTGGAAGTCAGATGAACCAATTCTAGATTTGTTTGGAAGTGTGGAAAATTGATTCCAAGATAGTAAATATGAAAGATGATTTACTAAGTTAAGATGTTGACATACTTTGAACATGTGCAGTAATGCTTATCTTTTATTGTTCAAAGATATTCCTTAATAGCTAAAGGAGAATCCCGGATCGAAAATAAATTGATAATCTTTTAATTAAGGTTTTTTAATTTTATTTTTGGAAAATGAAAATTAGTAATGTGCATTTACTAGTTGGACATTTTCTAAGAGATTTTCGGTCATTATTTGGACAAAGCATTTCTAGGAATTATGGAAACCGAATTTGGAAATATATTGCATATCTTGAGAATATTCTCGGTTTTGGAAATTCCTTGGTGTCCAAACTTCCTTGGTCTATAAATACCAAAGTTTGCATTTCTAGCAAACTAATCCTCAGAGCCAGCAAAACTACCTAGTTGTGTTGTTACTGGTGGAGCCGCCTATTCGGAGAGGAAAGTAACCTAATTAGGAGAAATCTCTTACGACCGCTCGGACTTCTTTGGGATTGAGAAGCTCTATTAGTACCGTTGGTGGGAAACTAGATAATTGCGGTTTATTATTAGTTTTCGATTGATTTGATTGACTAACGGTTGTTGAACTTTGATTGCACCTAGTTTGTTTATGCTTGAGAATCTTCTCTTCGATATAAGATTCACTCAAACTAGATCGAAGTTTTGATGGGGATCTTTAGATTGTTTGTAGATCTAAAGACGTCTTGTGATAATCCATTGTTGGAGACTCCGTTAAATGCGTGATTGATCACAAGAGATTCATGTTGATTGTGTGCAGGTGTTTATTGAAGATCTAAGAAGGTTTGAAGACGAAGAAGATTTCTGATTTGGGTTCATAATCTTTAGTGTGCACAATACTTGTTTCGGTTAAAGAGGATCCAACTATAATCGGTTTATCCTTGTGGTAGATTGGATTGATTAGTTGAGTAAATCGGCATCAATACAATTCTTTGTAATTAAGAGTATTTATTGCAAAATATTGACAATTACTTTGGTAATTGTTATTAGATAGATCTAAGGACCTGACAAAGGAGTTTATTGGGATAAACGGAAGATCCTTTTGTCGAACTCATATCACTTGGTTGAAAAGAGTTGTTACCAAACAGATTTGTTGTTCCTTTATTGTTTGGAATACGAACCAAAGAAATTGTTCCAAGTACGTGAATTATTATAAGTTGGAGGCGTGGGAATACAGACGGAACTAGGTGAACTATAGGTTTAGTTGCTTGGTCTCAACTATACGAAGTTGGTTTGATTTTGTATAGCGGCTTAATCCAGAGAGTATTCAATTCTGGACAAGGTCGCGGGGTTTTTCTGCATTTGCGGTTTCATCGTTAACAAAATCTTGTTGTGTCTTTTACTTTTCTATTTCCGCAATTATAATTGTTTTTATTATAATTAGAAGTAAAATACACAAACGTTAATTCCTATTTACTTGATAGTAATCCTATTGTGTTTGGTTAAGTCCGAACCTTTTATCAAGTAAACATACTTCGTTTTTGTATTGTCTCGATCTTGTATCCATAGTCAATCACACAAGTTATCTTGTTGTCATATTGTCTCAATCTCGTATTCATAGACGATCACACGAAGTGTGAACCGATTAGTTGTATTGTCTCGACTCAGTCCATAGACAATCATTTTCGGAGAAAGTACTTATAGGTGGAAAAGTTTTAGATTGAGGTATATTTGGGTACCCTCGTCTTTTCAATTGGTATCAGAGCAGGCAAACACGAAAAGATCTAACAATCTGTGTTTGGTACGATCCAACCTATAAGAAATTGAATCCATGTCTGATTCAGTTAACGTGGAGCAAGAAGATGATATACTTCAGAAAGGATATTTATTTTCGAAACCTGATAAACAACTCAGCTCTGTTAGTTCACTAGTGGAACACATCTCAAGAAATATTAACTATGATGAGTTAATACGAAAACAAATACTTGTGACAAACAAGTCAGATTCAGATGACAATAATGAGATTAAATTTTTCATAAAGCTTGCTGAAAAATATAATCTAAAGGATAATATATATTATCCATCTGCCGAGAAGATCGTCAGAGAATCTCTGATTCATGAAGATGCTGAATCTAAAGGACTTGAATTTGTTCAAGCCACAAGGGGTATATTAGTTAAAACAAGGATATGTGATTCTAATCTTCAGAATCTCTTAACTAATATACAACATAATGATTCTAATAGGCTAACCACTTACAAGAATCAAAATAGATGTGTTTTAAGGGGTAATCCTTTGACTAGTATCCAGTCAAGATCATATGACAATGATTATCTCTTAAACGGAGAGAAAGATCAACTTATGTATACAAATACGAATGATTTCAGATCATGATGTTTTGTTGTTGATCAACTGTCTAATATAGAACCCAGGAAACAATCTCATCAAATGATGATGTCATATTCCAAGGAATTCATGGGTCGATATAAGAGTTCTAATTATTCCACAACTCAAAAAACTTCATGTCACGCTTATGATCCTGTTTATCAAACTGATCGTTCTGTTAAATCAGATCTCTCCAGCTGTGACACAGTAAAAGAAGTTTATTCTTGGAATGATCCCAAAAGGGAAGATATTCTAATATATCATGATGGATCATGTTCCACAAAAGCTGAGTTATCACAAGCTCACTCCAACAACTAATGTTGGTGATCAAGAATTTCCCTAGTTGTTCTCGATTAAAATAAATGGGAAGTTCTTGAAAGGAGCACAAGAATATGAAGTTTGTATATTACAGTCTAGCTATTTTATGAACATCTAAAGTGTTTTTCTATGCGTGGAATACCTTTCTATTTTTAGAAAAATACTTTCGATCTTTGGAAAGTTCATGAGAAAATTTGAGAAAAACATTTTCGGATCCTCTCAATCATATTGTTTCGGAAAAATTTCGTGGTGTTTTCGAAAGTGTATATTATCACAATTAATATACCGTGATTAGGTATTTCAATATTGGAAACCAAGTTTGATTTATTATATAGACCATCTATAGGACCGATATTTTTTTATGTTTTTTCTACGGTCAAAGATGGGTGAAAATACTATTGACATTGAATCTCAACTTCGAAAACTTGAAACATTTCCAGTTGAGTTCAAATGATATTTCTCAAACGAACATAAAAAGAATCATATTTCTTTTGAGCTTATGCTTATGTTTATGGGAGATTTTGAAGTTGCTCGTGATTTCTTGAAAACTGCAGTCTTGAATGAAAACTGCCTTGAGTCACACCTCTTGAAGTTGATTGTGGAATTGAATCTTCTGAAACAAAGAATCAATCATCAGAAAGAAAAGAGAAGACTTAAGATTGAACACCGAGGAATCCTCAGTGAACAATAAGAGCACCACTAGAGATTAAGTTATTTGTTTGTAATACTTAATCAAGGAAAATATACATCAGTTTTTGATTTCCTTCAATAATTGTATTAGGTCTATTGTGAGTAAAACTATCTTATTATGAATAAAATTATTGGTTTATAATTTTTCTTGTGATAGTTTTTCGTTTACATAGCCTGTGCTTGAATGCTTTATCTTATTGCTATGTATGTTTATGGGATGTTTGATTTCGGTTTTCATGACCTTAATATTCGATCTCATATGATGTGAACCCTTATGGTTTGGGTGACTTTTTGGTTTAGCAGGATTAAGTTCTAGCCTATGTTGGTAGGCTCTATCAAAGGATCATGAGGGGTTCTGATTGAAACAATATGTGAAAAAGTCACAATATGTTGAATCATTTGGTTTAGTATAAAAGCATATGTGTTTCGGGGTTTTCGAATTTTGCATTGCATAAGTTAAAACCAGTTTTCAACCTTTCTCTGGTAAAGGTTGGTTGTTGTTATTCTTTTGGATTGCATAAGGATGACAACATAATGATATTTCGGTATCAATTCTCCCTGGAAATAAGATGTAAACATTATTGGATAAGAGGATGCGAAATTTGAGGTAACGACTTTGTTAGTTAATCGTTTTCCTGTTTAAGAAAAGCCTGATTTTATTGCATATATTTATTGCTTTTGCTTAACAAAATTTCGGTACAATCGATGTTTTATTCCATTATTTGTGTATGGATGTGTGTGTGATTCAATTGTTTCCGGTTAAGAAAAACTATTGTTATCTTTCTTTATTGCATGGTATCAATCGTTTAGGCTTACAAAATTTCGATGCAATTGCGGTGCTTTAATGTCTATGTTGTTTCAATTGCTACCAGTTGAGGTAAATAATTATGCAAGTTGATTTATTTGGTTTATATGAATTGTTTATGGCGTAACAAAAGAAAAGGTTTTCGGGATGAATTGTTTAGTCCAATTTGATTCCGGATAAGAGAAACTAAGTTAACTATGATCTTAGTTAGACTTATCAAAGTGGAGGTTTAGGTTATTCAAGTCTAATCGAATGCCTTAACAAGAAATACTAGTTAACCAACCTAGTACTTGTCTTGTTTAAAAGTGAAAGGTCTAACCTGATGAGAAAATTAGAGTTATCTTTATTTTGGTTTTATCGAACAAGCGATTGTATTTGTACAATCGGTTTAGCAAAGGGACTAAGGTGCTTAGTCGATTTTTGGTTTTCTAAACTATTAGGGAAAATTTCTTTGGGCAATTGTTTCCATGGTAACATATCAAAAAAAAAAATTACTTTGTATTTTCGGTTTTGATATTGGTTATCAAAAATGGTGTGTGGAACCCTCGTGCTTAACTCTTATAGGTTGCAAGTCTTGTGAGATTTGTAAGATCCTTTCGGTTTGTCCTTTATTTGCTCGTACCTTTGTCATTTTGTGACAAAAATGGGGAGAAATATATGGAGTAAACAAGTGATATTGATAATGATTTATGATTAATTTGGTATCACTAAGGAAAAGGACATTGGTGCTTAAACGTTATATCTAACGAAAGAGTAAAGCATAGACTAAGGGGGAGTAGCATATCATATTGATACTTGTAGTTACATGGACTACAAAGGGAATAACAAAGACGTGCGTATTGAAAATCTACCTATCTTACCTTTAAGGGGAGTATTAGATTTGTTATTATAATGTCAACAACGACATTTATGGATTGAATGTATACATGTTATTGTGCTGTTGAATTTGGGAATCAAGCGTATCTGTAATGAATTCTTGTAATTTATTTATCCATATGATGTAAGAGTTTTGTCACTAAAATTGACAAAGTGGGAGATTGTTAGAGCATAGCTCAGTTGAACCCACCAAGCGTTGGTATGTCAAGTTTGGTTGTCATATTTTAGTGAACCAAAACTCATTTAAAGATTCGCTTGATTATGTACTAGAGTTAACTTCGTATAGGTTAGCTTGAAAGTATTAGGATATGAGACATTACAAGTATTACGTGAAGACTTGAAGAATTGAAGAAGAACGGAGCTACAACGACGACATCATCCTTCCACTTGAGGTTAGTAATATTTGACTTGAACTGTTTCATTCCCTAACGTATCTTTCAAGTTGTGCATATTGAAAACCTAAATGCGAAGCTATGAATGATTATACTCTAGTTAGACGTAGTATTAAGGAATACAATACGAAGTATAACACTTATCTTTTGAACTTCGTATGTAATACATCGACATAATCGTTTGAATGCTATTGTGATTATGTATGGGTATGAGGTGAAGATTTCATCCTAGGAAACAATGTTTTACATTCGTTTAAAGGAAGTAAATTCATGAACTTATTTTGTGAATCTAAAGGGAAATCGCTAGGCTTATTGGTATTGTTATTCATTGCATATCTTTTGAACTACCAATATGTGTGATTAGTATAACCGCTCATGACTTGTTTATGTTCTTGGTAAAACTATTCAAAAGGCCTGACTTTTTTATTGGTATGACTTTTATTAGTGAAACCGATCTTAAGTAATCACCTGAGATGGTATGATCGATTTGTTGTAATTGGTATGACCAACTCTAGGAAAAGGGGAACCGATCCTAGTTTGTTTATGCTTGAGAATCTTCTCTTCTGATATAAGATTCACTCAAACTAGATCGAAGTTTCGACGGGGATCTTTAGACTGTTTGTAGATCTAAAGACATCTTGTGATAATCCATTGTTAATGAGACTCCGTTACGTGTGTGATTGATCACAAGAGATTCAAGTTGATTGTGTGCATGTGTATATTGAAGATCTAAGAAGATTTGAAGACGGAGAAGATTTCTGATTTGGGTTCATAATCTTTGGTGTGCACAATACTCGTTTCAGTTAAAGAGGATCCAACTATAATCGGTTTATCCTTGTGGTAGATTGGATTGATTAGTTGAGTAGATCGGCATCAATACAATTCTTTGTGATTAAAAGTATTGATTGCAAAATCTTGACAATTACTTTGGTAATTGTTATTAGATAGATCTAAGGACCTGACAAAGGAGTTTATTGGGATAAACGGAAAAGCATTTTTTTGAACTCATATCACTTGGTTGAAAAGAGTTGTTACCAAACAGATTTGTTATTCCTTTACTGTTTGAAAACGAACCAAAGGAATTCTTCCAAGTACGTGACTTATTACAAGTTGGAGGCGTGGGAATACAGACAGAACTAGGTGAACTATAGGTTTAGTTGCTTGGTCTCAACTATACAAAGTTGGTTTGATTTTGTATAGCGGCTTAATCCTGAGAGTATTCAATTCTAGATAAGGTTTCGGGATTTTTCTGCATTTGCGGTTTCCTCGTTAACAAAATCTTGATGTGTCTTTATTTTTCTATTTCCGCAATTATAATTGTTTTTATTATAATTAGAAGTAAAATACACAAACGTTGATTCCTATTTACTTGATAGTAATCCTATTGTGTTTGGTTAAGTCCGAACCTTTTATCAAGTAAACATACTTAGTTGTTGTATTGTCTCGATCTTGTATCCATAGTCAATCACACAAGTTATCTTGTTGTTGTATTGTCTCGATCTCGTATTCATAGACGATCGCACGAAGTGTGAACCGATTAGTTGTATTGTCTCGACTCAGTCCATAGACAATCACTTTCGGAGAAAGGACTTATAGGTGGAAAAGTTTTAGATTGAGGTATATTTGGGTACCCTCGTCTTTTTAATACGAGTTTTTGCAGATGGTTGTATGTATTGAGCTAGGATAACGGTGCTTGAATTTAAAGGTTACATAAAAGATTTTTTTGTAGATGGTTATAAGTATTGGGCTAGGCTAATTGGGTTTGAATTCAGATATTAACATAGTGAGACAAGGCCAAGGCTAGTTCGAAATAGGCCTCATTCCGAGTCGGCCTTGTGCGGTCGCACCTCGCGCACCCTTCGGGTATGCCTCTCTATTTAAAATTTGTAATTAACTAGTTTATCATCAACTTAGATCCATAACTAACAATAACAGCTAGGTTGCTTCTTTTACAGAGGCGGGGTATTTTTTTTTTCTCTAAATCATATATTATTAACAAAAATAATAACCAAAGTCATTACAAAGGAAGCTAAGACAAAAGCCTTAGAAAACAAAAATTACAATACAAACCCAAGATTTAAAATTGGGTATAAGAAACAAAAGCCCAACAGAAACATAGTGATATTTCAGATAAATCTGAAGTACATTTTATCTTTATTTTCTAGGTCACCCAAAAAATAAGGCTTCATGTCATAAAACAAACATTCCCCTCTTGCAAGTTGAGCACCCTTCTTTGCCATTGTGTCAGCAGATATATTTACTTCCCTGTAACTGTGTTTAAAAGAAATGACAGGCAAAGATTCTTTAATTTTCTGCCATCTGTTGTGCACAATCCAAGGAACTTTACCAGTTGTGAAAGCCATCAGAACAACCTGTGAATCAAGACTAAAACATACATCCCAGTGCTGTTTTTGAACTGCCCATTCACCAGCACAAACAAGACCCATGCTCTCAGCAATATAGTTTGTGGCAATCCCTAAACCCCCAGCTGCAGCACCAATACACCCTCCATCAGAATTTCTTGCAATAAAACCATAACCAGGTTGCCCTGGGTTTCCTCTAGAGGCACCATCACAACACAACAGAGTTTGGTTCAAAAAAGGTAGTTTAAAGAAGCATTGCTTGACTACTACTGTGGCCACTTTTACTCCCTGCAAATCAAAGTGCTTAACTATGTTGAAATCATACATACATCCCCATATTTTCCCTTTCATTCTAATACTACATTCTTTTGCAAAGTGGAGGATTTTATGTTTAATTGCCTCATAGACTGGAACTTCCTCTTCATATTTAACATTATTCCTGGTAAGAATTAACTCCACTAACAAGGTGAAAGAGCTGATAAACCATAATTCATTGATTGCAGCACTCTTGTTTTTCACAATTTATCAGGTGTGTGAAATTGAAAAATGCCACCTAACCACTGCCATAATCTGACACTAAAAGTGTATTGCCAAAGTATGTGGTCAAGAGTGCCACTACCATTTCCACATAAATAACATTTGGATACAGTACTGAAACCTTTCTTTCTAACTGCATCTTCAGTGGCACAAGCACCTCTCATAATTTTCCATAAATTTGATGAAATTTTGGGATGAATGGTTGAGTTCCATACCTGTTTTTCCCAAGCCACTACAGGATCTTTTCTTCTAATCATTTGTACTGCATTGGCCACAGAAAATTCACCATTTAAGTCAGCTGCCCATACCTTTTTATCCTTTCCAATCCCTAAAGCTGGTAACTCATTTATATTGAAGTATTGAAGCATAGGGATGTGCCATTCACCGTTCACTATCAATTTTTCCACCTTCCGGTCCATATGCTGCAGAATAAATGGATCATCTTCATGTCCTTCAATTATTGAAAGTTCTTTAACCCACTTATCTTTCCAAATTGATATATCCTTTCCATCACCAACTAACCATCTGCTCCCCTCATTGATATGATGCATAACCCATTTAAACCCAGGCAAAATGGATGATTTCTTATAAGAAGTGAACCATTCACCATTCTTATTCTTGTACTTAGCTCTCATGAAATCAGTCCATTCCTCATGAACATTCTCAATTTTCCAAACAAGTTTCATTTAGAGTGCTTTATTGATTACTGATACAGGTGTATCCGTACTCCTTTAGGGAACTTAATTAACCTTAAGCTAAGTTGAGGGAAGAAACCTATTCTAGGCATGAATCCTTGTTTAGGCAGAATTCCTAGTTAGGGAAGAGTTTGTTTTAGGCATTACTCTTAGTTTAGGAAATAGATTCCTAATAAAAGTCCTTGGTCGGCTGAGTACGATGAAGGCTATAAATAGAGGGGCTTTGGCTAATATCTAAGGACAGATACTATGCACAGAAAACCTAGAGAAAGCTTACGACAATACTTGTGCAAGCTTAGAAAACAGTTTAAGGTTAATCCACTGTTTAGAGAAGATTGTGAGCGTAACAAAGAGAGAATTGTAATTGTTTTCTTGTTCATAATATAAGAGAAGATATTTTCTTCGAATTACTACTTGTGTTCTGTTTTCTAAGTTTCTCGTCTATTATTATTCTGAATTCCGCCTTTATAGTAATAGTTACCAAGGTACAAAGATCAACACGTATCAAGTTGGCATCACGAGCAAGGTTAGTTTTTAGGGTAGATCCCTGTGGTTTATGGTTTTCACTAGATCTCTCTACATAAAGCTTGGTGAGGTACTCGAGAAGTTGGAAGACGTTAAGAAAATAAGGGGATCAAGGATGACAAAGTCAGATGATGATCCTAAGGAAGGCGAACCACAAACTATGGAAGAAAAGGTGGCTACGTTGTAAACAGACATGAAGTCTATTCAAGTTACCCTTCAGGAATTGAGTGAATGTATTCGTTCTCATACACCTAAGAAGAAGACAAAGAAAAAGGTTACACCTCTACCTGAAGCTTCGGAAAAAGATGAATCGGAAGAAGATGATTCAGAAGAAGAAGAAGAAGAAGAGGGAAGAAGATGAGGATGAAGAAAAGAAGAAAAGTGAGTTTCTTACAAGTCATACATCAACTAAACCTCATGGTAAGAATCTGAAAATTGATTTTCGTGTTGATATTCCACTTTACGATGGGAGTGTCGATGTAGAAAAATTGGATGATTGGATTGAACGTCTAGAGACGTATCTGAAAATTGCGGCATGACGACTGAGTGTTGCTCTTACAGAGCAACACGAACCTCCAAGCATTATAATGAAACCATGTACGAAATACCCGTCTGGTGACTCTCGGTGTGTTATACTAGCCCGATTGAGCCCCTTTCGGTGTGTTATACTAGCCTGATTGAGCATCCGGACTGATCAGACGGTCGGAGGATATGATCATGATCATCCAACTCCACAAGCATGATTGGATGACCGAGATCAATTCCATCACCCCAAGCGGTATGGAATATCCACCGCCGAACCAACGCGGATCCCGCATGGTCGGCCTCCCCAGAGATTGGCCTAGCTTGCCAAAACGTCCAAACCAGAGCGTATGGGCGGAAAACCCTAAATTAGGGTTTGCAGCATATTACATGTGTCGCAAAACAGTCTCAACCATCCATCTTCGCAGGTATAGATGGGGGGTGTAGATGTAGATTCAAAGGGCCCAGAGCATATCAACACAATCACCGTAGGCCCGCTGGTAGGCCTCGAAAGGTGTTTATAATTTTATGACCTACTTGTAATAAACCGCAAGTGCACGGCGTCTATCGGAGACGCGGCAAGTACGGGTCGAACCACAGAGACTTGTGGTGCCTTATGTTGATTCTAGGCTTCCTAAACTGAGTACTAGCAAGTGTGTAACACAACAGATGTAAGTTGTCGATGCGACTGAGGTGAAATGGTGAAACTGAACTAAGGTAAGGTAATGGGTTGAAGGTCACCAGGATGGTTGATTCCTCCTCTGATATCATGTTTAGGCAATATAAGTTGGGCTATATTCTTGAGCCTTCCTTTGAAGGTCTCAACTTGATGTTCATTAACTAAGTTGCTAATTCACCCCTAGTATGAGTGGTCTTCTTACAGTACCACTCATCACAGGTTTATGAGCTCCATGGTTAATTACTAGTCCTAAACATATCATACACAAACAAGAATAAATCCTAAACTAAATATGCTTCTCATGATAATCAGGGTTTCATTAAACACCCTGGTGATTCAAAATTAAGACATTACAAAGAAATAAAAACACAAATTAACACTAATTGACGCTCTGGCTAGTCCAGGCATACTCTAAACATCCACAGTTCCTCTATTTATACATGCAACCAACTATCAAACCCTAATTTTCATTCAATTCAAAATTAAAAACAAACCCAATCTTTAATGGCCTCGAATCCCTTGTTCCCTCTCGCTTGTGCGGCTCGATATATGTCGGCTCTGCTCCCTTACTGCGATTTTCTCTTTCACAGTAAAGCCCTAACCCTAATCTTCTCTATCTCGACCTTAGCTCCTAGGGTAGAAGCTAAGACAGAGCTAGAGAGTACTTGGGAGAGGGATGGCGAGGATGGTTGTCTTGGTGGTTGTGGTGGTTGTGGCGGGAGGAGAAGGTGTTGGCTGCATGAGGACATGGATGGGGGGAAGAGCGAGGAGAGAGGAGACTCTGGTGTTGTCGGGTGAGGGAGAAGAGAAATGAATTAGGTTTTGGGTTAATGGGAGTTTTATAGGTGTTGTGGTGTGAAGCGGGTGTATCAAAGATCGATGAGGAAGGCGCAGCGATCGTAGGATGTGTGAGTGAAGATGCGAGCACGTGAGATAGAGTTGGGACGATTTGGTGTTGCACGGAGCAGCGAACTCGATGCTCGTGGAGGCTGCGACAGTAGGATGTAGCAGATGTGATCTCAACGGCTTGGAGTGGACGGGCTCGGATCCGGGTCGTGGGTAGCTCTAGCCCATGTCTTCCTTGTTGGGTTGCAACCGATTCGCGGAGCTTTGGCTATCTGCTCCATAAATGCTCGTCTCCAATTCTTTGCTCTTTTGGCTCCTCAATTTCTCAGGACTTTATTTAGTACCTAAAAACACAAAATTAATTAATACAAATATTTATTCTTGAAAACAAAGAAAACATGAGAATGGGATAATATCTGATTTATGAGCACAAAAGATGAGTAAAATGCCAATAAAAAAGGTGTATAAATATGCACTATTTGGCACTCATCAAATACCCCCAAACCTGAATTTTACTTGTCCTCAAGTGAAACAAAAATGAAGAAATCCTAACTATACCCATGTCACAGGTCTCTCGAATGCATTTAGCGTATGCACTAAGCCTTTAAACCGTTAGGTGTCCCTAGTGGACGAGTTGTAGTCTCGTGAGGGTTTACCGCAGGTGTACCCACAAAACCTTCTCCAACTTCAGAGTGTAAAAGAGTCTTAAGCCTCCAAGAAGCTATGAGGACATAGAGTTTCTGCATGCTAGTAACAAAAGTTAGAACTATCGAAGAACGCATTCTCATCCTTAAGTCTTTGAGCGAGAAGTAACCATACCATATGAAAGAATTCGGATTCGATTGTGATCATAAGTCTCAACTTCCGCCTCACCATTAGGGTTTTATGATAATTGCACTCAAAAAGATCGCTTTTTTAGTCTCTCATGTGTGCAGAGCGGGAATAAAGAGAGAAATCCCGCACACGTTGTAGGTAAGAAGGATAACCTTCGAAATAAAATCTGGAGACTCCACGAAGTGTGGACAAAAAGAATCTTTTCGATGATCTCTAAGAAAGGAAATCAACCATTAGCAAGGAGTGGGAGTACTCACTCACTTCTCACCCGATCGGCAATTAATATCACTCTCTCATAAGAACCATAGAAACGTCTTCAATCTTCGGTCTTCGGTCTTCAAATGTTGATGATGAACTTCTAAACTTCACAAAACTTGACAAATTTTAATTTTTCTACTCAAATTCCTTGTTGTTTGGATTTTTCTTTTTGAACTCTTCTTTACCATGGTGGTAGCAAAAATAAACTACAATATTTTTTTTGATTTTTTTGATTTTTGATTTTTGATTTTTTTTTTTTTTTTTTTTTTACAAAAAGTGAAAATAAAAATACAAATACTGAAACAACTAACTCCATGGACAAAGGACTTTATCACTCAATTTTTCCACAACTTGTATTGTCTTGATTTTATAAATTTTATTAATTCTCATCCTATTTTTTTTTTCTTTGTTGCACATAAACCTTGGACTATATCAATTTTTCTTTCAATATTCTGATGATGCTCCACTTGCTGACGATGATGTGTTTCTATGGGTCTTGCTGATTGAGAGAGAGAGTGGTGCTAACGGCAAATCGGTATTTAGAAGGAGTTTTCATCTTTAGACGTCACCCTCATGATTGAAAAAAACTAGCACTCAAGAGATCAAAAGTAGTGCTGAAATTGGTGCGAAGTTGGGTAGCTCACCATTCCTACTCGGAATTTACGTACGGTGACACACACTCTAACAGCTTTTCTAGAAAGTTGCAAAAAAATTGAAGGTTAGTGCCTCACTTGATGTAAATTGGGTAGTCTCCACTATGGGTGATCACAATTCTACTACCGAATATCTAAACAGCACCTAATTCGCCCTCCGGTATGGTTAAATCCAACTTTAACGCTCTAATCAACTAAGGAACCCGATTGTGTTCTCCGGTACTTCTAACTTTTGTTAATTCGGTCAGAAATCTCTATGTAAACATAGCTAGAAGCATGCTAGTGACTCTAAAATCTCTAAAAATTGGAGGTTTTTATTTGCAAAAAGTTTTTTTTTTTTTTTTTTTTTTTTTTTTTTAAGATAAAAGATAAAATAAAATACTAAAACTCTAAATGCAAAAATATGCAAATTCACCCCCAAACCTAAATCAAACATTGTCCTCAATGTGTCGACATATAGAAAAATTTTAAACAGTCACATACCGAGAGAACTATGCTGATAAGAGAAAAAGGGAAGAGATTACTGGGATGTCGGCGGAGCACGGTTAAGCTTCTTTAGTCAAGGCTAGAATCCAACATTCTCAACGGAGATCATATCGGATTAGCATAATATATGCGCATGAAGACTCAACCGATTCAAGAAAAGAAAATTTAACAAGTCCTATTTGGATATATACAATGAAAATTCACCATAAACTAACAATCTAAAGAGTTGAGGATCAACCCAATAGAAAATATGTACACATTATGACCTTACACAAATATAATATGATAGTGCAAGTAAGACTGCAGATGTGAAGGAGTTTCCCCCAAACCTAAACTTGTGAACAGTGTGTTTGTGAGAACAAAATCTTGCAATTTTAAAGGTACATCATGCAAAAGGTCTAACTCAAAATGAGTTTTGCTAATTACGAGGCATACATACACATTCCAACTGTGGTTCCCTAAAGGTGTCATACTTTGATGCAAAATAGTCCAAGAGGACTTGGGAAGCACAAAGCTCTAAGCCTAAGTTAGGCATTTTTAGAAAAGTTGGTTTTGCAATTTTGTTACAAACTACACCTAGGTTTGGTGGAGGAGTTTCAATTTGTGACTCAGGAGAGAGGTTAGGTACATCTAGGTTGTTTTCATTTTTAAAATCATTTGTACCATCACACACTTTCCTAAAGTCAAAAGAAGGTAAATCATGTTCATTTTCACAGGGCAATTGCACAGGTTCCACATCAATATCACATACATGAATATCAGAAGAAGCATCATTCATAGGGTTCACGAGAAGAGACGCCTAATCTCTACGAACCTAAAGATTCTACTATATTTTCAAAATACACATGCTCTTCATATTCATCATCATCATCATAGCAAGAATTCATTTCTCCATTCAAAATTGTAGTATTTTTAGTGTACTCATCTACCTCTGGATTAGGTTCATATTCAATGTTAGTTGCATGAGTAAGACTAGAAACACTATTTTCAATCCTATCATTTTGTAACTCAATCAGGTTCCTTTGAAGAATCATCTTGAGTTGTTCTATTGAAGGAGAGTCTTCACTAGTGGGTATGCATTCCTCATATGGATAATCACTGTATGGTTGTGCATGAGGTTCACTAGAGAAGGGAAATTCAGACATGTTGCTATATGGATGGTCATGCATTGCATTCATTTCAAGCCTAGCATTTTGTTCCATGAGTGTTTCCATTATTGATTGCAAACTAGGAGTTGGGGAGTATAAAATTGTTCATCTCCCCACTGTGGTGAATGATGCATGTGTGCAGGTTGATTATGGTCCCAATAGTTACTTCTAGACACTTCGTATATTGGATTATCATGGTTTTCCCTAGACTGTCTAAATTCATGCAAAATATAACAGTACTCAGCAGGGTGGTCTAAGCCACCACATAAGGTGCAAGCATGCATGCATTTCATAGTGCCTGGGGGGATTAGATTTGACAGATCGCTCATGTGATTGCCTTTCTAAGCCAGATAGTCGAGCTTCTAATTGATCGAGAAGTGATGACTGGGTACGATGAGAGTGTTCATTCTCAACCTGTGGTGGATGATGCATGTGCTCATAGTGATTAGGGTATGTGAGGTCAGGGCCCTGAGAAGGCGCATAAAATTCCCTAAAATCACTATGGTATGTGGGGGGTTCATCCTGTGAAGCGTGCCCGTAAGCAAGCTCTCTAAGGGATTTGTTTCCATCCCCAGATGCAGACCAAAATCCTGTCATGATTTAGTACTCAAATTGAACTCAAAATTTAGTTTGGTTTATGTGGGCTTTGGTTTATTGGGATTTGGTTTCAATGGGATTCATTTGGTTTTGTTGGGAGCTTTGGTTTATGTGGGAAGCCCAGGTTGTTGTGGGCTCAATTTGGTTTTAGTGAGATTGGTTTGTTTGGGATTTGTTGTTTGAAGCCCAGGATTTGTGAAACTGCACAGCCCAATTGTGTGCACAGCCCAACAGATGTGGGCTTAGTTTAGATGATCTTGATTTGGTTACACCATTAGGTTGAAAAATGTATAGCCCAGATTAGGTTGAGCCCAGTAGTTGGGCTGAGTTTTGTGTAGAGCCCAGTGCACAGTTTGATTGTGAGCAGCCCAGGTGATTGGGCTGCAGTGTGTGCAGACAGCCCAGCAGTCTATGGGCTCAGTTTGGTTGCAGCCCAGGTTTGATTCAGTTAGGTGGGCTAGCCGTGTGTGGAGCTCAGCTTTGGGGTCAGTCAGCCCAGCTTTGATTGTGGGCTCCGATTATGCAGAGTGCAAGCCCAGTGGTTGGGCTTGTAGTTGTTAAGCTTAGCTTGGCAGGGTTTGTAGCCTAAAGGGAGTTTAGTCAAGTTTGTGCAGAGCCAGCAGCTCAGGTTTAAAAAAAAAAAAAACACAGCATAACTTGCAGCTTTGCAACACAGCACACAGCAAAGATTTTGCAGCTCACAGATTATGCACAGCTTCTTGCAGCTTAGGCTCTACTGGGGCAAATGAGTGTGCTTGCTCAAGTCACTCAACCTCATTCAAATGCCACACACACACAAGTGCTAACCAGAATAGAACATACAACAGGGTATCACAAGCAGATGGAGCACAAGGGTTACAGAGCCAGCAGGCTTGTTATCAGCAATTCACAAAACAGATGCATACAAGGTGCAGGGTAGCTCCACACTTGCTGCTTCAGGGGGCTAGCAAGGTGGTAGATAGCTTAGCATGTCAAGAGGGTAGAGCAATACACTTGGGTACCTCAACTGTAGCTTGAACTCTCAGCTTCAGGGGGCCGGAGTTAAGCTCAGGGCAGCTGGGTTATGCTCAGGCTAAGGCTTCTCAGCTAACATGTTTACACAGATTCGAACATAATGATGCTTAGCGCACTTTCAATGATGCACAGGGGAGTGAGCATGCGCAGCAGATGCAGATGCTATGCACAGGCTATGCTCACAACTTGGCTCACCAGGGCAGATGGGTTATGCACAGGCTTTTGGCTCAACAGGTGGTCGATTGTGCCTCGGTTTCATAAATTTATATGCGCAAACCCTAGATGTTGCGATTATCTAGCTTATCAGGTGAACCAATCTTGGCATCCAACACAGGTTGGCCAACTATCAAGCATGCGATCGGGGGTTGTACTTTGTACACAGATCATGCAGGTATAGAGTATAACAAACTTTGAGAACTACCAACCGGTTTAGCCACAATGGCTATGTTGTTCTGCTCCCTGCCTTTCCCTGGGTTGCCTCAGCTTAACAGCTTGCACAGCAGCAGAGTTGCACAGCACAGGTAGGATGCACCTGCTGGCTCAATTGAAAGGGTTAGCTCTTCTGAGGTTTCAGTGACCAGCTAACACTAAGTGAAAATGCAGATGGGGTATGGGTAATAATGCAAGTGATTACAAATAAAAGTTGAAGCTAAGTTAAGCAAAAATGCAATGGTATAATGAACACTATGCAAAGGATGATTCAGAGAAAGTAAAATTGATGACTAAATGCAAGTGATTAAAACAAGTTACAAGTTCGAGATGCAAGGATGCAAAGAAATTAAACTAAGTTGTACTAATCAAGACTAAAACAAAAAAAAAAAAAAAAAAAAAAAAATGTAAAGTGAATGTACAGAGATGAAATGAACTCAGTTAAGACAGCAATTTATCAACTTAGCACACGCCAAGTCCCCGGCAACGGCGCCAAAAACTTGGTAGGCCTCGAAAGGTGTTTATAATTTTATGACCTACTTGTAATAAACCGCAAGTGCACGGCGTCTATCGGAGACGCGGCAAGTACGGGTCGAACCACAGAGACTTGTGGTGCCTTATGTTGATTCTAGGCTTCCTAAACTGAGTACTAGCAAGTGTGTAACACAACAGATGTAAGTTGTCGATGCGACTGAGGTGAAATGGTGAAACTGAACTAAGGTAAGGTAATGGGTTGAAGGTCACCAGGATGGTTGATTCCTCCTCTGATATCATGTTTAGGCAATATAAGCTGGGCTATATTCTTGAGCCTTCCTTTGAAGGTCTCAACTTGATGTTCATTAACTAAGTTGCTAATTCACCCCTAGTATGAGTGGTCTTCTTACAGTACCACTCATCACAGGTTTATGAGCTCCATGGTTAATTACTAGTCCTAAACATATCATACACAGCAAGAATAAATCCTAAACTAAATATGCTTCTCATGATAATCAGGGTTTCATTAAACACCCTGGTGATTCAAAATTAAGACATTACAAAGAAATAAAAACACAAATTAACACTAATTGACGCTCTGGCTAGTCCAGGCATACTCTAAACATCCACAGTTCCTCTATTTATACATGCAACCAACTATCAAACCCTAATTTTCATTCAATTCAAAATTAAAAACAAACCCAATCTTTAATGGCCTCTGAATCCCTTGTTCCCTCTGCTTGTGCGGCTCTGATATGTCGGCTCTGCTCCTTACTCTGATTTTCTCTTTTACTGTAAAGCCCTAAACCTAATCTTCTCTATCTCGACCTTAGCTCCTAGGGTAGAAGCTAAGACAGAGCTAGAGAGAGTACTGGGAGGGGATGGCGAGGATGGTTGTACTGGTGGTTGTGGTGGCTGTGGCAGGAGAAGGTGTTGGCTCTGCACAGACATGGATGGGGGAAGAGCAGAGGAGAGGGAGACTCTCTGGTGTTGTCGGGTGAGGGAGAAGAGAAATGAATTAGGTTTTGGGTTAATGAGAGTTTATATAGGTGTTGTGGTGTGAAGCGGGTGTATCAAAGATCGACGAGGAAGGCGCAGCGATCGTAGGATGTGTGAGTGAAGATCTGAACGGCTGAGATAGAGTTGGGACGATTTGGTGTTGCACGGGAGCAGCGAACTCTGATGCTCGTGGAGGCAGCGACCATAGGATGTAGCCAGATGTGATCTCAACGGCTTGGAGTGGACGGGCTCGGATCCGGGTCATGGGTAGCTCTAGCCCATGTCTTCCTTGTTGGGTTGCAACTGATTCGCGCGCGGGCTTTGGCTATCTGCTCCATAAATGCTCGTCTCCAATTCTTTGCTCTTTTAGCTCCTCAATTTCTCCGGACTTTATTTAGTACCTAAAAACACAAAATTAATTAATACAAATATTTATTCTTGAAAACAAAGAAAACACAGAATCTGGGATAATATCTGATTTATGAGCACAAAAGATGAGTAAAATGCCAATAAAAAGGTGTATAAATATGCACTATTTGGCACTCATCACCCGCCTACATACCTGACCAATCGGTCAGGACCAACCATGGTTGGTCATCCTGATTCGTACCCCGAATCAAGCATTGACGCACGGCCTTGAAACCCAAAATTAGGGTTTTAAGCATCACGAGCGTCCATCTTCTCCGGCACGAATGGAGGGTCCAAGATTAGATTGAGAAGGTCCGGTCATACCAGCATGACCACCGTGGACCCATCTATCCCCTCACCCGATCGGCCAAGGCATATCATGCCTGGTTGTTCCAAGACGCACGCCCAAACTAGCGTGGTCACACCTCCCAAAGCAAACTGATCTCAACCGCTCAACTTCGCCGGACGATTTGAGTGGCCCAGATCAAGTTTTCATGGGATATTCAGGTATAGGCGTGAACACCAGCCTACCACCTTCACACCAGACCGATCGACCAAGACCGACCAAGATTGGTCACCTTGGGAACGTGCGCCCGAAGTGGGCATGACGCGCGGCTATTGCCGCACTGGTTTTCTGTCACAAATTGATCTCGACCATTCAACTTCACCGGACGAATTGCGTGGCCCAGATCATACTTTCGTGAGGTAATGGGTATAGGCGCCTACACCGTCATGTTGTCTACACACATGCCCGGTTGGTCCTTCCCAATACCCTTCCCATGCTTAGTTTCGACCAAGCTGAAGAGTGATGCCTGTCGCAGATGAGTGTCTCAAAGATCATCTCGTCCGTCCAACTTCACCGGCTTGGTTATACAACCCTGGTCAGGAGTTAATTGGTCAGTGAGACGTCATGGTGATCACCACCCGTCACTCTACCACACCATGATGCAGTACCGGCATAAAATACACATGATACTTCACAAGTATCAACTTCCTGAATAACGCAGTTATTCAATTTAGCATTACATGCTACCTTTTGTTGGTTCCACAATCCACACACTCGAGACATCAATCATGTCACAAACTAAGGGACACATACTGGGGTATTGGTCTGGCGGTTTACAGCGTGCAGCGTGCAACGCGCCATCACAAGAACGTGTCAGGAAGTCATGGACGGTTAGAGATGACAGGAGAAGTGGGCAAGACTGGTCGTGTAACACCAACACACACCTCCACTACTCCATCACTCCACTTCCTCCACTTCCCACGAGAGACGTGAATAAGGCTCAAATGACTTGTATAAATAGATTCTCCTACCTATTTTCCAACACAAGGAGAAAAACAGGAGACAAGAGAAACTAAACAAGTCCAGACAACAGAGGCAAGTGTTTATACAATCGTATTCAAACACCGGAACTGATTGCTTACTCCTGCAAGCCAGTTCAGCTTTCTGATACAAGTCATTCATAGCCAACACCTTCACAATCTCAACACTTTCTTCGCTTCCCTCCCTAAGATCAACCCCATCTCCTTCACTTTGTGACCGAAACAAGTCTGGAACGGCCATTTCTTGGTTTAGGCCGGACTTGCACAGATTGATTTCCGAATCTACAAGTACTCACCGCGCAGTGCATTTGTTTAGGGTTTAGATTCATTCCTCATCCACACACCCCAAATTACTAAATCCGGCAGGAATAGTTTTCACCCATAAACAATTGGCGACCACAGTGGGAGGTTGATCTCTCGGTTGCACGAAATTGAATTCTCAATTTTCGGGTTTCATCTCGCAATGTATCCAGGAAACCACAGGTGGTTCGGGATATCATGGGAAGTGTAGCTAGAATCTTCTGGAGGATGTCTTGGCAAATCAAGCCGGTATCACCAGAAGGCAGAGCGAGACATTTCTCCTTTTGAATGATATAGCAGCACAATTACAAGAAGGGTCGGCAGGCATCTACTCAAGCAGTGTAAGAAACGCTGAATCCTTAGCCAGGAGTCACACCTTTACCAGTGGAGAAGCAAAAAGAGCGCATAATCGCAGGAGACTCAGGAAAGAGGAACAACATTGTCCAGCCCGACAATGAAGACACGAGGCAACTCCTTGAGGAAGGGACTTGTCAGGAATACTACAATGTCTACTAGATAAAGAAAGGGAGCCTGCAGCCTATATATGGAGCCCCGTTAGAAGATTTATATCTCAAAACTCTTTTGAAGCCCGGGAAGACTTGTCCAATCCGCATCGTCCTTTCATCCAAGCGAAGAAATGCTTGAGGAAGGAGAGATCGATCAGGAAATACGTGAATACAGAGGATGGGAGCGTTCAATTCGATCAGTCAGAAGTGATATTACGACACCTTCCACATCCCTTTACCCAGGAAAGCGATCCGCGGATATGATGGCACTCGCAAATCTTCCAACTTCATCTCCGGAACGTGCTCCACATCAAAGCCACGTAGAGACATCACAACGCCCACTAACGTAGGAAAAGCTGGACTCGAAGTACCTACACTTTCCGTTCTAGATGGAAAATATTTTGGAGTTCTTTGGAGATGTGGGTACGAAATAGAGAGGTGGAACTACCTCCCGTATGGCGTCCACCAACCGATCAAGAAATAATGGACCCAGGTCTTGTCATTTCCACCGGTTCCTTCACCACCCTACAAAAGTGAGTGCAACGCTTTGAAGCGCATTGTTCAGGAGAAACTTGGTTCAGAGGGATAACTCTCATTCTCTAAAAAATTAATGCGGACGACTTCCTTGGAGAGGATACTTCGGTTTGATACAAGTGAGACTTCAAAAACAAGTAAGTTCTATTCAGCAATTTTACAAGAAAGATAGTTTTGGAATTCACTGGGGACTTAGCATCCCGCACATGGAGAAAGAGACTCAGTGATCAAACGCATGTTTGCTTCCCTTCATACCTCCCTTTTACACGACATTTGGAATTTCATATGACATGTGCAATCATTCATGACCAAGATGCAAATTCCATTTAAAGTAACCTCTTTCAGAAAAGTTTTCACAAAACTATCTCAAAATAAACCAATTCAATTACCTATTAATTCAAAACCAGAAGTCAAGTTATGAAAAGAGATCCTCACTATCACTCAAAAAGAAAAAGAAGAGACAAGTATATGGCACGAATCCTTCAAGGAAAGTCCTTCAAGGCAGACTCGTCCTTACGGGCAAGAGCGACTTTCATCCTTTGAAGTACTGACTGCCCCGACTTCAACTCCTCGGACAACTTTTCAACCTCTTCTTCTGGCGAGTAACACATTGCGAAGGGGCTTCACCTTGTAATTTCTGGAGCTCCTGAATCTCGGAGAACCCTTTGAGGAACCAAGGAGCATTGAAGTCGTACTGCACAAACACATCTCGATGGAACTTCCAGTCTTCAATCATCTCCTTAGAAACACATTCGACCGTCGTGACGCTCATCACATGGATAGAAAATAAAGCCTCCGAACGCGGTTGACCAATGCAAGACGACTTTTGAGCTTCGTAGTGGTAGCAATGTGGCCGTGTTTCTCCCATATTGCCGTGTACAACTCCTTGAACCGAAGGCACACTGAATCCTCCAACCAACACATGACACGGATAAGGAACAATGAAAGGAGGATCGAACAAAGCTCCGGGTTGCGCCACCAATACTTCACCAGTCACATGAGGCCTTGTCGGTTGCGGGAGGTATTTAGAAGAAGTCGCCACGACGGCTTTATTGATTGAAACATGCTCAGAACATTCTTCAAGGGGAGCCACCTCAACGATAGCGGATATTGCCTCTCTTACATTCCTCCCGATATCTACTTCGCTCTGGGTGCTAATTTCCATCACGGCCCCATCAACAAGATCACTCAGGGAGGTGCCTTGTCCAACCGAGCTTGCATCATCTCCGTCATGGTCGGGAAAAAGAGCGGTTTCTCCAGACTTCTCAGCATGAAGATCAGTACCGCCAGACTTCTCAACATGAAGGCCAACATTACCAGCCTTCTCATTCTGAATGCGCGCCAACCTTGTGAAGACATTCTCTTTCGGAATTCCCTGATTTCAAGCAAGAATCACTCTTAGAAGAATTCACTCTGGAGAAATGAAGGAATTAACGGAAAGATATTTAAATACCGCATATTGGAGGGGTGAGGATCACCGAACCACATGCACGCCTCTTAGATCTCACTCCGCCCTGGGACCGCAATCCTCGGCTCCGGTCCGTTTACCGGAAGTGGCCTCAGCGGAAATGCTCATTCGGGACGTCGGAAGATGGCTCACCACGGGAATCTGTCACAACATCCTCCGAGAATTCTTGGAAAGCTAACGATTGCTTCCTCCAAAATTCCTTATACTTGTCGATTACCAACGAGTTTCTCCCAACAGGCCGAAGGGAAGACTTCTGCGATGCAAAGAATATGTCAGCATCAAAGATAACCGGAGAAGTTCTTTCAAAGCCTCAGAAGGACGAATAAAGGGAACACCCTGGTCGAATCCCATTTGACGAGCAGCCCTGTCGATGTTTACGGAGTCTGATGGAGAGCCGTTGAATAGAGACGGGATATATTCGGGAATGCGGCTGTGCGGGTAAATAAGTTCTCCAGTTTCATAGTCTCGGCATCGATGCGCAACGCGACATCGGGACCGTCGAAGCAATAGCAAAAGTCTTTGGCTGAACAATGGAAGGGTGGATTGGCCCCCATGGACGGAAAATTCTGAAGACACATTATCAAAGATATCCACGAGTTTCGCACCGGTTAAGGACGCCTCCTGCAACGGAGTATTCTCGATCCACCATACAAATTGACGAGCGAAGTTGTAGGAGCGGCAGGCAGGAGCATAACTTTTGAAATGTTCCCACAAGAATGCCTGAAGAAAAGCGAAGTGGACATACGACTCCACCTTCTTTTACCCGTTGGAAACATGCATATCCATTGCTAAGGCGTCCAGATGAGAATACAATGATCCAAGGAACAAGGCACCTAAGGGAAGAACTTCGCTTTTTGCTAGCTTCATAGCAATCTTAACCAAAACACCCCTTATGGTTTTCTTTCCAACGAGTCGTCATATATATCTCGGATAACCACAAAGACAGGGAATGCAATCACACCGAGAGCTCGTTTTCCAACTCCGATTCGGCTCGGGTTTCTGGAGACCATTAGATACCCACCAGGTATAAAAGCATCTTGTATCTTTTTTCTCCTCCTTGTCCGGATCGTCCGAGTCCGCCACCTTTCGGAGTATAGTGTCATAATCACGTTGTTCCGTGTCGAAAGCTCATAATAAAGATTCCCGCCAACGGGAAGGTTCATCAATGCAGCTACGCTTTCCGGGGTAATAATCATCTCTCCCCATCTAGATATAGCTGTATGAGTAGAAGGGGCGCCACCGAGAAATGAAAGTAATTAAGCTGCAGCGTCTTTCTTAATTTCAAGAGTAAACGAGATGCCATGATCGCATCGAGGATTTGCGCTTTGGTCAAATTGGGTTTAATGTTCTTATTATTTAACATGCGCCTCATCCATCCTTCATAAGAGGCCAGTGGAGTATGACAAGTCTTGAAGTCGATAGGAGATGGCGGATATTCATTTCTTTGAAGACAGAACCTTATCACAAGTGCCGAAGAAGAAGATGGATCGGCTCCTATATTTTCTGAATTGGAAAGCAGGACTATCTTATGAGAAGGATGTCTTCTCATGTTTGGAAAAGGCGAGGTGAACAACTCGTCATCGATGTTCGGCATATCTTTGAAGCTGTCGACACTTCCTGGCTTGGCACCAGCATTATCCCCAGAAGACATCTCAACAGGAGTTCTTTTCTTCATTCTACAATAAAAGACATGAGTCAGTACTTGTATAAAAACGCGTGAGATGTGTAGTCACACACGACAGAACACACATTCACGTTGGATTACACAAGGCTGGTATTGGGTCCAAACACCGGTATTGCTCAAGTCTCAAGTCCGGTGTTGATCAAGTCACAAGTCCGGTATTGCTCAAGTTTCAAGTCCGGTGTTGATCAAGTCACAAGTCCGGTATTGATCAAGTCACAAGTCAAGTATTGCTCAAGTTTCAAGTCTGGTATTGATCAAAGTCACAAGGCTGGTATTCGAATAAAATAGGAGCACGCAGCAGGGCCGATTTTCAGTCGAAACACAAGGTCGATGTTTAGTCAGGCACGCGGCGGGTCCCACTTGATCCTAGCCCCATATTGGTCGGGCTGGACCGTAGTCCCCAATCAAAGCTCTCTCTCCGAGAAGAAGGCGTTTGGCTCAACACTTCAACGCTCTCCGGGCTGCTCCGAAAGGCAGCAACGCTTTATATAGGACCCACATTTACATTTAAGCACACAAGGTTCATTTTTAAAAAGCAAGCTTTCTCACATCGGGTCCCACGTTCGAGCAAAGCAAATAAAGCATGGCGGTGTTTGGTCAAAGCATCAAGTTCGGTGTTTAGTCAAGCTTATTTGGGTCGGTGTTTGGTCGAAGTAGCAAGATGACACTCGAGCAATTACATCAACGAAATACGGTCAAAGTAGGCGCAGGACTGATGCGACATTTGAAACATGTACACGGTGGTCCGCGTTTGATCGAAGCATGCACATCCGCCCATGTTCGAATCAAGCATGATTACATCGGGTCCCACGTTCGATCAAGCGGACGCAATGAGCCACGATTAACCAAAACAGGCACATCAAGCCCACGTTCGATCAAGCATGTGCGGTAGCCTCACGAACGAAATAGGCATAAGGTTCCATCGAAGCGGGGAAAGACCGACATCATGCTAGGGGAACACTCGCCAGACGCCTCTTGAACGTGACATGCTCAAGGACGGGATGACCCGTCTCTCACGGTAACATCTAACTTTATCTCATAAGCTTTGTCTTTAACTATCACCATCTCATGCCTACCCACAATAGTGTAACCATTATGTGCTAGGCGAGAGGACTTAATGTTGATGGTGGATTTTCATTTAAGGTTAAAATTGTAAAAAAAGAAAATCATGCGCCGACATCTTGTAAAAGATAAATCCATTAATAAGTGTTGGATACTCCTCACTTAATTCACCTAGAATGGAGCATGTGGCAACAATCCCATTCACGTGAATACACGAAATTCATCCAGGTTGGAGCATGTAGCAACAATCCCATATACCTGTGAATTTCTAGCATTATTAATTAATGCACAATCAGCCTTGTATTTCTGTACTCATTATCGGTGCGGCATGACGGTGAGTGTTGCTCTTACAGAGCAACACGAACCTCAAGCATTATAATGAAACCATGTACGAAATACCCGTACTGTGCCGACTCTCGGTGTGTTATACTAGCCCGATTGAGCCCCTTTCGGTGTGTTATACTAGCCGATTGAGCATCCGGACTGATTGTATCAGTCAGGATATGATCTGATCATCCAACTCCACAAGCATGATTGGATGACCCAGATCAATTCCATCACCCCCAAGCAGGTATGGAATATCCACTGCCGAACCAACTCCCGCATGGTCGGCCTCCCCAGAGATTGGCCTAGCTTTCCAAAACGTCCAAACCAGAGTATATGGGCGGAAAACCCTAAATTAGGGTTTGCGGAATATTACATGTGTCGCAAAATAGTCTCAACCATCCATCTTCGCAGGTATATATGGAGGGTGTAGATGTAGATTCAATGGGCCCAGAGCATATCAACACAATCACCGTGGGCGCCTATATACCGACCAATCGGTCGGGACCAACCATGGTTGGTCATCCCGATTCGTACCCCGAATCAAGCATTGACGCACGGCCTTGAAACCCAAAATTAGGGTTTTGAGCATCACGAGCGTCCATCTTCTGCGGCACGAATGGAGGGTCCAAGATTGGATTGAGCAGGTCCGGTCATACCAGCATGACCACCGTGGACCCATCTATCCCCTCACCCGATCGACCAAGGCATATCATGCCTGGTTTTTCCAAGACGCGCGCCCAAACTAGCGTGGTCACACCTCCCAGTCCGCAAATCGATCTCGCCCGCTCAACTTCGCCGGACGATTTGAGTGGCCCAGATCACGTTTTTATGGGATATTCAGGTATAGGCGTGAACACCAGCCTACCACCTTCACACCAGACCGATCGGCCAAGACCGACCAAGATTGGTCACCTTGGAACGTGCGCCCGAAGTGGGCATGACGCACGGCTATTGCGGCACTGGTTTTCTGTCACAAATTGATCTCGACCATTCAAATTCACCGGACGAATTGAGTGGCCCAGATCATACTTTCGTGAGGTAATGGGTATAGGCGCCTACACCGTCATGTTGTCTACACACATGCCCGGTCGGTCCTTCCCAAAACCCTTCCCATGCTTAGTTTCGACCAAGCTGAAGAGTGATGCCTGCGCACCTCTTCAAAACCCTGATTCCATCAACGGTCGCAGATGAGTGTCTCAAAGATCATCTCGTCCGTCCAACTTCACCCTGGCTTGGTTATACAACCTGGTCGAGAGTTAATTGGTCGGTGAGACGTCATGGTGATCACCACCCGTCACTCTACCACACCATGATGCGTCTCGGCATAAAATACACATGATACTTCACAAGTATCAACTTCCTGAATAACGCAGTTATTCAATTTAGCATTACATGCTACCTTTTGTGGGTCCCACGATCCACACACTCGAGACATCAATCATGTCACAAACTAAGGGATACATCTTGGGGTATTGGTCTGGCGGTTTACAACGTGCGGCGTGCAACGCGCCATCACAAGAACGTGTCGAAGTCATGGACGGTTAGAGATGACGGAGAAGAAGGCAAGGCTGGTCGTGTAACACCAACACATACCTCCACTACTCCATCACTCCACTTCCTCCACTTCCCACGAGAGACGTGAATAAGGCTCAAATGACTTGTATAAATAGATTCTCCTACCTATTTTCCAACACAAGGAGAAAACAGGAGACAAGAGAAACAAAACAAGTCCAGGACAACAAAGGCAAGTGTTTATACAATCGTATTCAAACACCGGAACCGATTGCTTACTCCTAAGCCGGTTCAGCTTTACGATACAAGTCATTCATAGCCAACACCTTCACAATCTCAACACCTTCTTCGCTTCCTCCCTAAGATCAACCCCATCTCCTTCACTTTGTGACCAAAACAAGTCTGGAACCGGCCATTTCTTGGTTTAGGCGGGAGTTGCACAGATTAATTTCCGAATCTACAAGCACTCACCCGGCAGTGCATTTGTTTAGGGTTTAGATTCATTCCTCATCCACACACCCCAAATTACCAAATCCCATGAGAATAGTTTTCACCCATAAACACTTGGGAGATTATGTCATCTATATGAAATATATTTCCGGGTTCCATGAGTATATACGGAAGGAGTTGAAGATGTTTTCGATGGATACTATCTCCGAAGCAAGTATAAAAGCTAATGCCATTGAAGGCAGGCTGAAGAAAACGATTGAAGGGAAATACTAAGGTGAAATCTGGAGGTACCACTTGTGAAAGGAGGTGAAAGGAGCAAAGAAGAAGGGAAGTCTAGTGACAAGGAAGGTTTGTCTTGCACCCATTGCAAGCAAACAGGTCACGTTGTCGACAAGTGTTGGATTAAGAACCTCATCTAAAGCTTAAAGGGTTTGGGAGAGGAAAGAAGCCAAGAAGGCGGCACTAGTCGCTCAAACTTCAAAAGAAGTCCACGGACTAACGGAACCCAATTCAAAGCTTTCTCTTATGACAAGGGCAAAAGAAAGACCTTCAAAAGATGATCTTAGGGAGCAACTCTTCACGGTGAAGATGCAAGTCAAAACTTCACTAGTTGATCTTGTTATTGACCATAGGGAAGTCGAAGAATTTGCTTTCAAATTATTTGGTGCGAAGTTAGGTTTGAAGAATTTCAAACATCCAAAACCATACCCTTTAGGATGGCTTCAAAAGGAAGGGGGCTTACAAGTTTCACAAAGAAAGTGCACGTTCAAATTTGCTCTAGATGAGTCATCTATTGACGAAGTTACATGCGACGTAGTTCCTTTGGATGTTTGTCGGGTGGTACTAGGTAGTCCTTACATGGGATAGAGATGCAACTCTACACGGAGGGAACAAAAGTACACCTTTACCAAAGATGGAGAAAGTTTTGTGATTCGGGCTATTGATTCTCCTCTTGAGGGAGCAAGTTTGATCACATCCACTCAGGCTAAGCGGTTGGTGAATGCTAGAACAAAGTTAATTCTCCTTGTGATACGTTCTCTTAAGGAGAAGCAGAGTAGAGTTTGTTTGGCAGACCTTGTTTGCACAACAAGAAGATAACCTAGAAAGGTTGAAGTTGAAGTACAAGGATTTATTTTCATATGTCATGGGAATTCCGCCTTTATAGTAATAGTTATCAAGGTACGGAGATCAACACGTATCAAGTTGGTATCAGAGCATGAGATCATGTCACGGGAGTACCGCCAAAGAGAAGTGTGGAGCATGAGATCATGTTGATCGGGGAGAGTTCTCTTCCTAATGTAGGTCTTTATCGTACTTACCAGTAGAGGAATCTAATGAGATCAAGAAACAAGTCCAGGAACTTTTAGAATTAGGAATGATAGTGCCAAGTGCTTCACCTTGTGGATCGGTGTTGTTGGTTCCAAAGAAAGATGGAGGTTGGCGCATGTGTATTGATTATAGAGCATTGAACAAGATCACAATCAAGAATCGTTACCCTTTACCTAGGATAGACGACATGATGGATCAGTTGGAAAAAGCTCGAGTCTTTACAAAGTTAGATTTCAAATTCGGATATCACCAGATGAGAGTTCTAGAAGATGATACATGGAAAAGCTGCTTTCAAAACCAAACAAGGCTTGTTCGAATGGTTGGTGATGCCTTTTGGTTTGTGTAATGTTCAAATGACGTTTATGCGTTTGATGAATGATTTGTTACGACCTTTTATAGAAGATTTTGTGATTGTTTACTTGGATGATATCCTAATATACAACAGAACTTGGGAAAGAGCATCTCGTTCACGTTGAGAAGGTGTTTAAAAGTGTTACATGAAGGCCAACTTAAGTTGAACGTAAAGAAGTGCGAGTTTGGGAAGGAGGAGTTGGTGTATCTCGGATTCATTGTTGGTGGTGGACAACGGAAGATTGATCAAGGAAGGTAGAGGTGATCACTAAGTGGCCTAGACCTAGTCTTGTAATCTGAAATCGGGGAGTTTCTTAGGGGCTTGCACCTACTTGCGTAAGTTTATCCGGCATTTTTCGAATATTGCAGGACCATTACATGGTTTGATTGGGAGCTAAGGAAAAATTTGAGTGGAAGCAAACCCATGAAGACGCTTTTCAGTTACTAAAAAAAAAATATTTGAAGCACCGATGTGTTGGCATTGCCTAACCTACATCGTACTTTTGAAGTTGAGACCGATGCTTCTAACTATGCATTGGGAGGAGTGTTGTTACAGGATGGTAAAACAGTGGAGTACCATTCAAAATTGTTCTCAGGTGCTATTAAGAACTACGCACCTTATGAAAAAGAATTTTATGCTTTATATCAATGTATCAAGCATTAAGCGAGTGTATCTCTTAGGTAAAGAAGTAGTGGTACATTCAGATCACAAACCATTGGAGTATCTACACGCTCAAACGAAACTACAACAAGCCCAACACATGAAGTGGATGTCTTACTTGATGACTTTCAATATTCTCATTAGGTACAAGACGGAGTAACAAACAAGTTGGCAAATATGTTATCTCGACCTCCCGGATTCGAGCATTAATGGTGGCCATAAGAATTCAATTGTCCCCCAAGACTATGCGGAATCATACGCATCAAGCAAAGACTTCAGAAGGTGTTAGAAGGTGTAAATAGTGGTTTGAAAAGCGAGTATGAACTCGAGATGGATTATTATACAAAGGTCGGTTACTTTGCATACCGGAAGATGGAGATCGTTTACGGTGGTTGAGAGAGGCACACACTTCCCGAGTTCTTTGGACACTTTGGGATGAATAAAACTCTACTTAACCTCCGCGTTATGTCTTTTGGACGAAGATGCAAAGTGATGTGGCTAAGTTAGTTAGAGGGTGTAAGTTGTGCAGCACATCTACACCTTCCAACAGAAAACGTGGGTTATATCTACCATTACCGGTACCATCAAGGCCTTGGGAGAGTATTTCTATGGATTTTCTTGGTGGGTTACCGAAGACCAAGTCTGGTCATGATTACTTGTTCGTTGTGGTCGACCGATTCAGCAATATGATTGCATTAATTCCATGTAAAAAGATCTTGGCACGGGAGTAGGTGCAACAAAGCTCTTCTTTGAGCACGTGTGGAAGCATTTGGTTTACCTACTTCGATTATTTACGATAGGGATAGTCGATTCCTTAGTCACTTTTGGGATTCTTTATGGAAGATGATGGACACTAGGTTGAAGAAGAGTACATCTTTTCATCCACAAACAGACGGACAAACAGAAGTGGTCAATAAGACTATGGTTCACATGTTAAGGGGATATAAGTCTAAGCATCCTAAAAATTGGGATGAGAGTTTACCGTATCTACAGTTTGGTTTCAATAGAGCAGTTCACAGTTCTTCGGGAAAATCTCCTTTCGAGACGTGCTATGGTTACTTACCACTTAGTCCTTTCGATCTAGTATTTTCTAGTGACACCTCAATGGGGGGGAAGGAAGGAAGTGAACGGCAAAAGGCACAAAAGTTCTTGGAGAAGATATCTCAGATTCATGCGACTGTTGAAGCACAACTAAAGAAGTCACAAGCCAAATACAAAGCAAAGCATGACAAGCATCTTGTACCTTGTAATTTCGGTGTTGGTGACTTGGTATGGTTAAAATTAGGTAAGGAACGACTGAAGGTGGAAGGTAAGAAGTTGAAACCATTGAGGTATGGACCATTTCGTATTCTCGATCAGATTGGTGACAATGCCTTTCGTCTAGATCTGCCTCCTTATCTAGGAATGTACTCGGTCATAAATGCCGAATACTTGAAGTTGTTTGAACCACCATTACTTGATGATGACGGCGACGACACTATGATCTTACCATGAGTAGAATACTTATGGTTTGATAGAGAGGAACCACTCAAGGAAGACTGCATATTGGAGCGAAGAGTGACTAAAACACGACAAGGAGAGAAAGAAGCTTTTCTAATTGGATGTAAAGGTCAAGTTCCTAGCAAGGCTAAGTGGTTTAACAAGGAAAAATGGACTCTCGAGTTCCCTAACCTTCATTTTTAACTCTCACAGGAGTTCAAGATCTTAAAAGGGGGACCCATGATACGGGTGTATCCGTACTCCTTTAGGGAACTTAATTAACCTCAAGCTAAGTTGAGGGAAGAAACCTATTCTAGGCATGAATCCTTGTTTAGGCAGAATTCCTAGTTAGGAAAGAGTTTGTTTTAGGCAATACTCTTAGTTTAGGAAATAGATTCCTAATAGAAGTTCTTGGTCGGCTGAGTACGATGAAGGCTATAAATAGAGGGCTTTGGATAATAGCTAAGGACGGATACTAGGTACAGAAAACCTAGAGAAAGCTTACGACAATACTTGTGCAAGCTTAGCAAACAGTTTAAGGTTAATATATTGTTTAGAGAAGAATGTGAGCGTAACAAAGAGAGAATTGTAATCGTTTTCTTGTTCATAATCTAGAGAAGATATTTTCTTCGAATTACTACTTGTGTTTTATTTTCTAAGTTTCTCGTCTATTATTATTCCGAATTAGCCTTTATAGTAATAGTTACCAAGGTACAGAGATCAACACGTATCAATTACTTCCAACCTTCTCAAGCCCAAACCACCTTCCTTTAATGGTGCACATACTTCATCCCATTTTACTGTAATCAACTTCTTCACTGCTGGATCACCTGACCATAAGAAGTTTCTGATAATCTTTTTCACACTCTTTGATAACAGCTTGTGGCCATTTATAAACACTCATATTGTAAATGGGAATGCTACACAACACAGATTTAACTAAGACAATCCTTTCTGCAAAAGATAGAAGTTTTCCCATCCAGCTTGTCAATAATCATGTTGCATCGGTTCCACCATACCCCATACTTGAAAAGTCTTAACTCTTCCGGATTAAGAATGATACCCGAGATACTTGTCGGGGAATTAGGATAAGCCTATTTGCATTCATGCAGGCTATTTCTCTTCTTCTATTATCAGCAACTCCTCCAACAAAACATTTACTTTTTCTTCTATTCACAATTTGACCAGAGGACTCATGATATTGCATGAGAAGCTTCATTAAATTCTCCATAGACTTTTTGTTACCATTACAAAAGATGAAGATATCATCAGCAAATAGTAGAAGAGATGGCTGACATCCCCCTCTATTAACCATTGGTTGTATTGCACCATCAAGTACCAACTTAGTAATATTTCTACTTAGCACTTCCTCAGCTAATACAAATAAGAATGGTGATAATGGATCACCTTGTCTCAGTCCCCTTCCTACACCAAAGAAGCCACATGGTCCACCATTCACCAGAACTGAAATTCTTGCATATTCAAATATTTTCCTAAGCCAGCCAATCCATCCATCTGAGAAGCCAAAATGTCTTAGAACTTCAAATAAAAACTCCCAGCTAAGAGAATCATAGGCTTGAGTAATATCAAGTTTAAGACCTACATTGCCTCCTCTTCTTTTTATGCTCATCTCATTCACCAAAACAATTTTTTCTTGTATATTCCTTCCTTTTATGAAAGCTCCTTGTTGAGAAGATACCATCTTACCAATCAGAGAATTAAGTATTGTAGTCATGATTCTTGTAAGAATTTTAAAATTGAAATTTGCCAATCCAGGTTGGCCTAAACCTTCCGCATATTTAGCCGTCATTACTTTAGGAAGTAAGAATAAGAAATTGGAGTTGAATCCCTTGGGGATGAATTTGCACCTCCAACAATATTGTAATGCATCTATCAAGTCAGGATCAATAACTTCCCAAGCATATACGCAAAAACTCCCGGGGAACCCATCCGGTCACGGAGAGATATTTTCATCCATAGTAAAAGCTGCAGTTTTTGATTTCTTCTGCTGATTGGAATGGCATCCAAAAGGTATTGTCTTTGATTGTTAAAAATTTTGGTATAGCCTCAAAAGGCCTTCGCAAAATTGACTTCTTGAAATTCAAATTTCTTCATGTAGTGAGATACTAGTACATCAAGCAATCTCATTTTGATTGGATATCATATTACAAGAAATTCTCAATTTCGAAATAGTATTCTTAGCTTTTCTAATTCTCATATTAGTATGGAAAAAAGAATAATTGGCACCACCCTCTTTGATCCACTTAACTCTTGATTTTGTCCTTAATAATTCATTATGTTGTTGAGCCACTACTTCATATTTGACTCTAGCTGTAACCAATTTATTTAGTAAATCTACATTCTAAGGTTGAGCATCTGACAATAAGGAAGCACTCAAAACTTCATCTTGACTTGTCTCGGTTTCACCCTTAAATCCCCAAAGACCTCCCATTTCCATTTCTTTGACAGTAACTTCAAATCTTTTTAATTTGCTCATAAATTTAAAAGCAGGGTTACCTTCACAATGCTCCTCCCATGAGTCTATAAGAAGTTTTAAGAAGCCAGAATGAGAAGTCCATACAGGTTGAAATTTAAAAGGCACATTTTGAGGTTTAGGAATCTCCAAAATGAGCTCCAAACAATGGCCCATGATCCGAATTACCTCTGACCCCAACCTTCAAACTTATCCAACCATTTCATGTTAAAAAAGCTTTATCAAGATCACAGTATTCTCTTAACACCAACTCTATTATTACACCAAGAGAATTTGATCCAGATTTAGGTGCTTGCATAAGATGACAAGTATTTAAACAATCTATGAATTCTTGAATGGATATTCTTAAAGGCCTCCTACCTCCCATTTTCTCTTCACTACTCAACACCACATTAAACTCCCCTATAACTAGCCAAGGCAAGTTCAAGGCACTTACATCCACCAATTCCTCCCATAATGCTCTTCTATCGATTGTCAGACAATCTGCATGAACTCCTATCACTAAAACATCTCCAACTTGTACTGTAATTGTTTGCTTGCATATTGATACCACAGAAGGTTTAGATAATCAAGAATGCCAAAAAATACATATATTTCCTTTCCTAGATTCATTAGAATTATGAATCAACATATTACTCATTCCAGGAAGTCTCAAATTTCTACAATAGTTACCAGAAACTTTCACTTTAGGTTCTGCCATAAAAAGTAAAGAAGGATTAAACTGTTTAACTAAATGTCTAAGTTTATCTTTGGCTTGAATTCTCTTAAAGCCTCTGATATTCCAAAATTGTACTCTCATTTAGAAGAAGAAGGTTGAGAAGTTACAGAACTCCCCATATTTTTTTCCTGAATTAACTAAACTGGAAGCTTGCTTTCTTGTTAAAACATTTGGAAACCCTTTATTGCCTTTCCCTTTAGAAGGTTTATCCACAACCTTACTAGTCACAGCTTTATCCACCATGTCACTATTTTCAGCCATTTCATTCAGCGCCTCAAATTTACTTGGAGAAGAAATTATCTGTAAAGTATCAACTTGAGAAGTTGAAGTAATATTATTCCCAATCTTGGACACATTAAAAGACTTAAAAGGAATGTTTGTCCACACTTCAGTAGTACTAGTACCATTATATCTTAGAATTAATCCCAAAGATACTCTCTTGGTAAGAGTAGGACTACTCATACTCACTTCCAAAAGTTTGTTCACAGAAAGAGCTGGGAATTCACCATAAGAATCTAAAGCCCCAGTAAAAGATTTATCCTGAATCACAATCACAATTTCTTCATTTTGTATAATAGGAGATACAACTTCCTTTACCAGATCATCATCCTCCACAAGTTCAATATTTGAAGCATTCTCAGGAGTTAAAATCTCATTAAAACAGATATCAAAACCTTGTTTAATATTTACTTGTTTTTCTTTAGGCTTCATTTTCTTCTAGGAACAACTTGTTGCAAAACATTAGAACCCTCTTGGACTGTTGTTTCTCTTCTCTTAATTCTACATTCGAAACCATATGTCCCACCACCTTACAAATGATTTAGAATTTAGGAATTTTAGGAATCTTAATAGGCTGCATTTGAAGCTCCCATACTTAGATTTAATCCATATATGAGTTGGAATATCATTATTAAGATCAATTTCAACTAGCATACTAGCATAATAACTTAACTTTCTTGTTCGGTAGTAACATCATCTAAACGAATTGGTCTACCAAAAGTTCTACCAATATCCATTAAAATGGATTCCTTCCAATACTCAATACTAGATCCTGAAATAACACCCAAACAAAAGCAGAAGATGTTGTTTTTGATTAGGGTTTAAAATATGGTTCCCATAATTGTAATCGAAGAGGTTGAAATTCAAACTCCCATTAACCATTATATATAAGCTTCATATCCTCCTCTTTTTCTAATTTGATAATAAAAAAACCTTTACCAAAAGGAATAAATTTACGAGTTACCTTTCAAGGTCCATTGCTTTTTCAATCCCGATTCTCGCTAGTTCAAGCTTAACCTTTACCAAATCAAGACGACCAATTGTCAAGCGCCATTCGTTCAAAGATTCATCAATGATCTCATCGGAATGAAAAATGATGGACTATTATCCATTATTGAATCAAGAAAAACTTGGTTCAAATCTAGAATTTGAATCTAAACCAGCATCACAAAAACCAGTAGAATTAGACTTTTCCGACATCAAAAGACATCATTAAAGACTAAAATCAGACAGAAATAACCCCAATCATCAGTGTATTGATGATGAGAGTGAATTAATAAAGCTAAAACACGAAAAACAAGAAGATTGAAAAAAAAATAACTGAGTCGGTGGCAGGATTTGCAGAGCTCGAGTCGGTATTTATGTCTAAGTGTTACCGAGCACCGTTGAATGATGACTTGCACTATGTGCTTCAATTAATCACATGATGAGATAGTGGTGAAATTTATAATAAAACCGATTTCCTAGGTTGAACTAATATGCTTACATGTTTTGATTTATGTGAGGCATCTATCACTTGTTAGTATCTTCAAATTGTATAACCCCATCAACACCTTGGTATGGGTATTCTAGTTGTTACAAAAGAAAAATTCCGGGAGTAATAGTAACACCATTGTATTTCTGATTTTGATTGATTACGCTTAAGCCTTAAACTACTTATTCCAGTACATACATCTTTTTTATTAGAAAAGACAATATCATGAAAACAAATAGAAAGATAACGTGTAGTTTTTTGTTTTATTATCCAAATTAAAGCATTGATCTGATGGAATTAGATAACTTTCTTTTAAGGAAACCAAATATGTATCTCTAGTTCAATATGTACTTAAATATACAGTGAATTATGGTGTTCCAATAAAACATATTTTTTGTTGGAGTCTACACTTGTAAGCATCAACAAACTTTGGATAGAATTATTGTTTCAAAATTAGCATCATAATCTAATCACGATTCAATTTCTTTGTCAAAATTCTCAAACCTCTAAAATCAAAATAATACTAATTCATACGCTCAGTTTTCATTATGTAAAAGACTATTATGAGTAAAAGTAAAAATTACAAAAAATCCCATCAAGAAAGAAATTGAAAATCAAATGAATTAATTGATTCAATAATATGTACCATTAAGCCCTATAAAGAAAATATAATTAGTTGAAGCAGTCCCAACCCCAAATTCATATTCTTTAGTATCAAAAATAACAAGTAACTATCTATCATCTCATTATTTAGATCCTCATTATCAATAATTTCATTGTTCGAGATTGTCATCAGTTAAGGGACACATCTTCATTTGAAGTAGCGACAAGGAAGAAGCTACATGGTGGAGGTTTTTAACATCCCTTCTCGTGTTTATCAATTCATTCAAACTCAAACTCAAACCATCAATATATATATCCTAACAATATTAATCATTACTAGGTCCCAAATCATAATTTATCAAAGATTCAAAAAAATGGACCTCTTTTCTTTTCAACTTCTAAGTGTTTTCCAAATCCCTTACACTTCCCTGCATATCACACACAGACAATTCATCATCATCTTTATGAATTCCGAAGCTTCACCATTATTATTATAGTATTACTTCAAATATAAGAATAACCTATATAAGAATAATTCCATATGAGATTAAAACGTTCTTGTCCCAATTTAGAATAGTTATAAATAAGAATAAACTCTATATTGGAATAAGTAATATTCTTTTAGGTCTCATCTTAATCATTTTACCGCTATATGAGAATATTAATTTGATATATTATAGTAAAAAATATAATTTTCGATTGATGATTGTATGAACTGTGACAAACTAAACCTAGTTGTTACAACAAAAGAAATAGAAACCTTATTAGGGATGGTCATGGGGCGAGTATGGGGCGGGTATTCCAATCCCAGTCACTGCCCCGTTCGTTAAAAAGATACCCATACCCGCCCCGTTACCCACATGAATTGGGGCAGGGAGGGTATGGGGAATACCCATATGGGGCGGGTTTCCCATGGGTTACCCCTAACACCGAGTTAATACATAAATTTGTTTATAATCAAAACTTAAGTATGATTCAAACAAAAATAATAACATAAGAATAATGCATTCTAAAATTTAAAATTCAGAAATTCATCTTAATGTGAACAAAAGAATCTGTAAATGACTTATTAGTTTTTCAGCTTTTTCCTTTCCCATTTATCTTCGTCCATGTTAACCATTTCATTATCTGCTTCATTACTCTATTTTAACTTTTAGAGAATATGTCCGATGGACCGAAAGTGATCAATATTCAAAAACGATTAAGAATATAATAAATGAAGAAAGCGACTAAGATCAAGAATACTTGTTTTGATGTATTTTCTTTTCATTTCTTGTATAATTCTTGATTCAGTTCTATTACTTTCTTAGTGATGGAATGATTTTTAATAAACTTTGCCCTTTTTGAGTCAAAAAAAAAAAAAAAAAATCGACTAAGTGGCCGAAGTATATAAATTCGATACAAATTCTTACATAAAATTCTAAACCCCTATAATATGAGCGGGGACCTTGAATCCCGTCCCTGCTCCATCCCCGTAGCTTAGGTTTCGGGTATTACCCATACCCGACCCCATCCCCATTTGTACGTGTAAAACCCTACCCAAACGGGGCGGGTACCCACGGGGATAGGTTTGGGTGGGGCAAATGGCCATCCCTAAACCTTATTTATAGTTTGAACATTTAAGGATAAATTTTTATTCATCATAATTTGTATTTATTACACAAATGTGTTAAAATTAACTGTTTATCTTTTCCAATTGAAACTCTTAATAAGAGTAACCTCGATATAAGAATACTTTTATGTGTACCCATTGATATTCTTATATGGAGGATATACTATGTGTTAACAAATTTATCGAGTATGAGATCAGGATCCCCACAAACAAAGGCTTTTCCGACAGGAGAGAAAGCCTATTACTAGATTTTCCGACTTATTACTCATAGCTATCTATTAACATATTAATCATGGAGATGTTAATCAACAACCTATTACCCATAGCAAGAACTAGACTTGTGAGTTTTTGTATAATCTTTGTTTTGCTAGTTACTCATCACGCTGAGCCCAAAAGATAAGTGTTTATACTTCGTATTTCAATAAATTCCTTGACACTTTGATCATAATGATATGACAAGTCTAACCACTGGAGTATTATATATAAATAGCTTCGCATGTTATGTTTTCAATATAATCTGACTTGAAAGATACGTTAGGAATGGAAGCAAGATCAAGTCAATATTAAACTCAAGAGGAAGGATGATGTCTTCGTTGTAGTCGTTACTTCTTCACATTCTTCAGGTATTTGGAGTAATGCTTTACAATACGTCTCAACATTCCCAGACTTTCTAGTCTAACATAAACGAAGTTGACTGTAGTATTTAATCAAGCGACTCTAGATGAGTTTTGATACTAAAATATGACAACAAAACTTGACAAACCAACACTTGGTGTGTTCAACCGAGTTATGCTCTAACAAACCGTAACCTTATTACGCTCTTCAGTAGACCAAACAATAATCATCATCATAAAGGTCCTAAATTTACTGGTAAATCTCCTCAGAGTGAGACGGGTGAACACAATTTTACTCATAACAATCACAGCGTGGTTTTCATTATCAATCTCCTCGTCTACCAAGGCTATATTTTTCAAGGTTCGATGGAGACAATCTTAGAGGTTGGATACGAGAAAAAATGAAAGGTACTTTCACCTGAACAACAACATAAGAAAGTGGATATTGCAGCAATTTATCTTGAGGTAAAGCCGAAATGGTTTTCAAATTTTCAAGTTAATATACATATTATTACATGGCATGATTTATCTCAACATCTATGTTCTATATTTGAAAATCCTGTTGAGGAAAATTTTGTTGGCAATTTTAATAAATTAGTGCAGAGTTCAACTGTGGATAACTATTATGAATATTTTGAGTCATTAAAAACACTAATGTTACATATGAATCTATCCCTTATTGAAGCTTACTTTATTATTAGATTTCTCAGTGGTTTGAAGGATGAGATAGGTAAATATGTCTCTATGTTTCACCCTAAAACTCTATCAGATGTTTTTTCCCTTGCTAGACTACAAGAACAAAATATTCATCTAAAAGCTGCAGCTACTAAACCTTTTACCAAATGGAAAACGTGGGGGTACCAAAATACATCACCAACTTTTTCGTAGGCAATCTGTATGAACAAACTTAATACAATTCCGAGAGTTTAACTTAATGAATCTCAATCAAGCAACAATATCTAGATGAAAAGCGGGGTCTAACAACCACACCCAATATTTCGTTTGGCAATCTGAATGGACTAAGTCCAATATACTTTCAAGAGAATCAACTAGACAGTCAGACTCAATCAAAGAAAAGTATATCCAAGAGTTATATCTCTCTTTCAACACAATCGAGTTAAAAAAACGAAACAAGTCTCAGTAAACTTTGATTATAATGTGTGAGTTCTTGAACGGTATCAAAACAATATCTTTTGTTTTTATCACAACCTATTTAAGACCCACCGTGTATAAACCTCTTTAAGAAACAATCACTAACGGAATATTTCAACACGGTGTCCACTCAAAACAGGGTTAGTCCATACTAGTCTAACAATGTGAAAAAGACAAAATCAAGTGTCCAAGATCAATCAAGTCTTATCCAACAAACAAGGTTGGATTTAACAACTATAATTGATTAACGCACAACTTGTATTATTTCAATAATATGAAGAAAAATGCGGAAAAGAAATAACACAGACACCAGAATTTTGTTAACGAGGAAACCGCAAATGCAAAAAAAACCCTGGGACCTAGTCCAGAATAAACACACACTGATTATAAGATGTTACACCAATTTCCTACTACCTATTCGGACTAGATGTAATACCTGCTTCAGCTGTATTCAAGCACTTTTAGAACTCTTAGCAGAACACCGATTCTCTTTAGGAATTCTTTTCGTATAAATTCTGAGAACACAAATTCTCTTTAAAAGTTATTAGGAAAATCTTCCGCGTAACAAAATTCTCTTGAGGAAGATACAACAACACGGTTGATACTTTTTCGATCTTTTGTTTTCACAAAACACCGAATCGATTTCCCTTTAGATGTAAATCAAGGTTTTGGAAATCTTGTGTTTGTTTTGAGAAAAACAATTACTAGGTGTTAGAGCACTGCTCGGTCAAACTTGCAAGCATTGCTATCTCAAGCTTGTTTGTCAATGTTAGTGATTAAAACTATAAGTCTTGATTTCTAGTCTACTTATAGTGATGTCTCGGACTAGGATATATTGTGTAGTTGAGCATTAGACTTCACGACATTCATCAATTGAAGACGAAGAACTACTAAGGAGAGCTTGTAGAACTTCATCAACAAAAGGTATGTGGAGACTAAAACTCATCTATCACTTGGAAAGTCTATTTCCACCCTATCTCCTATATTGAGACAAAAGTCGTATTACTATATAGTATTCGATTATGCACATTTGAGATTTCGAGTTGAGTTTAACTCGCACATATTTCTCGAAATATGTGTTGGTAAGCTTTTCGCTTCAACCAAGTTCATCTTATATTCTTGACGAAAGTCAAAAGATGATCATGTGAAAATCTCCAGGAAGTAACATCTTACATGGTTTGTGTGATACAATCATTTGGTGTAGACTTGGAATATTTCATTATGATTATTTCAATAACTTGAAAATTGCTTTGATGCTAATAGTGTGTGAAAACGGCTATTGTCATCCTCTAAGAAAGTTTGAATGATTGAAATAGAGTTTAGAACTATTGGATTATGAACATAGTATGCATTCTTGCATGTATGTGATCCATGACCGGAACTATAGTATGCATATCCGTATGCGTACTTGTAGTTGTGGAATTCGGGTACCAAGTACACATGCGATACGTATACTTGCGTAAGGTATAGGTCCGGGAATTCTGTTTGGGTTTTGGAAGTGTACTAAGGTATGCGTACCCATTCGCATCTTGGCGAACCCAAAATCAAACCGGCTACTTAAGTATGCGTACATGTTTGCATACTTAAGTGGTTAAAGTTCTAAAATCGGTTTGTTCATGAACTAATACATTTATATAATAAGGAATGCATTCTTTGCAAACTGTGCTATAATGTTCATGAATTGAATCGAGTGAATCAAACCGATTTTGCTTCAATTGTGTTCTTGTATACTACATGAGAATATAGCAATTGAGCAATTCTTTAACTAGTTTCATTTGTGTCATTTGAACTAGTTATGGTTAAGATGAATAAGGTTGATATGAGACTGTTCATGTAGCTAGCCTTGGTTATCACAAACACTTTAATATGGTAGTTAAATATGTTTGGATTAACAGCCATCTTGCCTAGATAAGGAAACATCAAAAACTTGAATAGATAAGGCTTCTAGTCACGTAATTGGGCTCAAGTCAAGTGAACCGTTACAAACAGGTTCGTGGATTGTTTCCTACTAACAAAGCGTAACAATTCGACAACAATTATAATTGTTACTTTAATAAATCACTCATAACTTCATCGTTATAACTCATAATTGAGTGATTCTTAGCTCGTTGAATTTTATAAGCTCATTCACTATAACATTGAGAACCTTTCCAAGGATAAAGGTTATTGTCACAAAAGTCGTGGATCAAATAACCTCGAGTATATATACATAAATGTACATTTACCGTCATAGGAATTGTTCCATAGAGTGAGCATTTGATTGGATAGATTAGAAAGGTAGAATTGAACAAGAATCCAAATGAAATTAATTACCACATACCTTTGTTGATGAAGTCCTTGTTGATGTATTCAAACTCCATCCTTCAAGGATAGCTTCGATTCTACTTCTTAGACTTAATCTAGTTCAAAACTATCTTTAGTTTACTAAATCAAGAATGTATTTTGGAAAAAATTGACAACTAACTTGACATACCAACGGTAGTGGGTTCAACCAAGCAATACTCTAACACTAGAGTTATATCTTTATCTCTCATAATCGAGAAAGTTTCAGAGACTAGTCCGTGAACATGATTTACGTGTGAGAGTACTTGAGTGATTCAAAGATCAATTTACCAAGTAATCAATCAAGTCGTATCCAACAAACAAGTTGGGCGTATCTACTATGAATCTATGATTGATTAACGCATAACCTATGATATTTCAATTATAAAAATAAACAATATAATCGGTGTTGATGGTGGTTTTTAGTTCGGTGCTAAAATTGTGAACCCCGTATTTAATGTGTTATTATTCGCAAAGAAGAGATCCATTTAAAAGCGACGAGAGCTTAAGCCTCTCTACTTACACATGTATTAAGAAATTAAGTATATTTATATATAAAATTTATTTAGAATGGTGCATGTAGCAACAATCCCAAACATTCTATAAATTTTATTAATCTCTACTTTGCATTATTCATTAATGTATGACTTATTGAGTATTTTTCCTATGCTATATTCCCCATTTGAACTCTTAATATTGGTATGACATGAAAATTAGTGTTCACTCATGACTAAGTAGCATGAATTTCCCGAAGTATCAATATTAAGGTTTGCATGAAAAGTACTCAGTCAGAAGACGCGCTAACTGCTCTCTGAGAATAAAATTAAAGAATTTTGTGTCAACACACAGAATTTATCAAATTTGATCGATTTTGTGATAGCTCACAAGATTCAAATTTTGACCTAATTAATTTACAAAAATTAGGCTTTTTTGCGCCTTTGCAATATCTCGAACCCCATTGGTTGAGACCAAACCTAGGTAAGCTAGGAAATTAATCCGTCATGGACTATTAGGAGAATAATCCTACCAAAAGTAGAAAACAAGAAGTAAAAAGGAGGCGGCGGCAAATAAAATCAAAAGCAAAAGGAGAGCCACGCCACTTGGTGACCAACATTTCTACTTGCACCGGCCTCGTGCCGTCTTTGTCACGCTCCATAAAATTTCTTCCGGCCCTTCTTTCCCATCGACCAATCGGATTGCTTTAAAAACGCCACATGCATTTCCAATTAAAAATGGAAGTTGGTTGGTGAACACCCCCTAATTCCTTAAGGAATTGGACATAGACTGCCATGTCGGTCTCAAAATGATCACACGCCGCACGTTTTGGCGGCTGATTGACCAAGCTTGGCCTCTCCCACGACCACGATCGGACGAGCGTCATTAGGCACACCGGTGGGCCAACTAATACTCCGACTAATCGGAGCCCTTCCAACTCGCCAACAAAGGCACTAAATGATTGCCAAAAGCTAGTTGGTCGCGTGACTTACAAAACACTAATTTCTATTCTTTGTCACAAAACAATCTAGAAGCCATCCGACTTCGCCATCCGAATTGGCCGACTTAGATTCAATTCCGATCGACGGACAAAGCGCGCATATCACGCTCACTAGCGGCAACCGTAGCGCTGGCGATCGAATGGTCCACAACATGTCGCCAACACCAAAAATGTTGGCCCAAAATGGATTGTCCACCACGGCCTTTTAAAACCTAAATTGAATCAACGTTAGCTATTAACTGTCGCTAATCATCTCGGCCGCCCAACTTGCATGAAGAATCGTCCGCCTAACTCTAGTTTAGGTAGACCAACAAGATGTGGCCATGATCAACGACCACCCCTTCCATAAGCGCAATCGGCTAAGGCGCGACTTGCCCATATGGCTCATAAACGATCGCCCAAAGATGGCTGGACGCGCTTCTTATAGGAGTCTTAAATAAATTTAGCGGCAACCAATAACAACGCTGCAAATCATCTCAGCGATCCAATTTGGCTAGCCAATTTAACCGGTCTAGATTTAACTTGGACCAACCAATAGGATGTCAAAATGGCTACCATCCATCACTCTCCTATAAGGACCGACCGACCTACCTTTGCATGCATAAATAGCTCCCAGTGACTTCCGAAAATAGCCAGGTCATGCTCCTTTTAAGACACTAGGTCTCGCGACCAACCAAGACAGGCTCAATACAACAATGCTTCACATGCATTGATTATTTTGAGCTGCTTGATTAAAAGCGATGATTTACATGCATCGAATACATACGATATTTTATGAGTATCGGTTTCACAAAAAAACTTAGTTATTAAACCTAATAGCGTTACATGCTATTCTTTGCGGCAAGTCTCATGACTTGACTCATCACACATGACTACTCACCGCCTAGCTTGCGCGTGATTGGTCAGAATAATTAGGCAACACCCATTCAACAGCTTGCTACATATTTTCTATAAAATACTCGAGATATCAAACATGTCACAAACTGGGGGATGTTCATCAGGGTATTGGTCTAGCGGTTTACAGCGTGCGGCGTGCAACATGCCCATTATAAGAAAGTGTCAGGAAAAGCGAACAGTTAGTGGTAGCAGAGAAGTAGTGGGTGTAAAATGACCAGTCTTCCCCTCATAGTAGGGACGTGGTTTTCAACAACCCCACTTGTCCATCACTCCACTACTTCCACTTCCTATGAGATCAAGGTGCGTTCAACTATGACTTGTATAAATAGGTTTCAACCTATTTCAACGACAATTTTTGGTTATCACACAAGTATCCAGAAAACATAAAAAGAACTGATAGATTACATTCCGTAAGCCAATTCCCATTCTGATACAACTCATAAAACAACCACACCTTCAGAGTTAACCATTCTGATCTCAACACCTTCTTCGCTTCCCTCCCTAAGATCAACCATTCTCCTTCATTTTGTGACCGAAGCAAGACTGGAACAGACATTTCTTGGTTTATGCCAGGATTGTACAGATTGATCTCGAATCTAAAGTGCTCCGTGCGAGTGCATTTGTTTAGGGTTTATATTCGTTTCTCGGCACACCCAAATTTACCATTTCCAGTGAGAATCGGTTTTTTACCCCCAAAATAATGAGGAAAATAAATAACACAAACACCAAAATTTTTGTTAACGAGGAAACGCAAATGCATAAAAACCCCGGGACTAGTCCGGAGTGAACACCAAAGAAGCGTATTAAGACGCTACGAGTCACTAGACTACTACCAATTAACCAGTTGGAATGTAGTTGAGCTTGAACCGAGTATCCCACAGTTAAGGTACGGTCGCACTCTTTATTCTGTTGAATCCCAGCAGGACTCCGTGCAATTGATCCCCTTAGTGACGTCACACCAACTAAGAGTTGCTTCAACTCAATTAAATACTTTAAACCAATCTGCCTCCCACAAATAAGCTTATATATGTGAGTCCTTTTTTTATATCAAAGATCAAGGTAATATAAATCGATAGTAATAGATAAAAGTCTAGCTAACCTCAAAATCCGGACTTATGCAACCTTAACTTGCAGCCTAGATTATTGTTCACCTCACAAGTATAAAACTTATGTATCCACAAAGTTTGAGACGAACAAAACTTTGATGATTACATCTTGATCAAGTGAGCATCTCAACAATCAATCAAGATCAGGATACTCGAGTTATCAAGAGAAGATAACTGGACTCGAAGCCACTTAATCCCTATGAAGTATTTGTAGTCACTAAACCCTAAAAGGGTTTCTAGAGAGGACGACTCTAGTAACAACTATGACACAGAAAAAGGTAGTGTGGGGATTCAAAGATCCCAGTTGCTTGGAGGTACCCTTATATAGACATTCAAAGCATAGTTTTCTTTAAGTTTAAACTAAGATAACTTTGGAACCAAGCAAAAGATATCCACCATTAGATGAATCTTTGAATCTGATTTACATAATCAAGATATGAACTCTGGTTAGGATGAACTGTAACTGAAATGTGTATAAGACCACGCTCATGAATAATTAGTCGAAGCTAGCCAGCTGAACTATAAGCTTGAGCATTTACATGAACACTTAAGACTCAACTCGGAACACAATCATGTGATCAAATATGTCTATGGTGTTTTATAAATATAATAGAGATTATTCAAATGTTAATTATCTCGGATAAATAATTTTATGTGCAAATGAATTTAATCGACATGGTAAGTGGGCGTACAAAGTACAAGTACATACCATTGTTCGTGAACAGTTATGTCACGAAGTACGTATACCGGTATACAAACCTTAGATATAACCGAGTTCGGAGTTCTGAGAACAATTTGGTATGCATACTGGTATGGATACCATTTAAACATAACGAGTTTAAAGTCCACAGAACTTTTGTGGTATGCGTACTGGTATGGGTACCATAGCCACGTTCGAAGTCCACATAACTATTAAATGCGTACAGGTATGAATACCAAAATGATTAGTAACCACAATTTCTTTCTAGTACGCATACTAGTTTGCGTACCGATCCGGATTCACAAGTTCAAAGACTTTTAAAGGTGTGCGTACTAATATGCGTACCAAAAATTTGTTTGTCGGCATATAGGTACTCCGTTACATGTACGAATACATATATTAAGGCTTAGGACTTATAACTTGATTTCCAGGTTGTAAGATGCACACTGCCTTATATATGAATTAAAAGTAGTTCTATATTTATCTAAATTGATTCGAAACATTCATGAATAACATCAATGACACATATTACTGTTCCAGGCTATTTTCGAAAGATAATCTTGAATCATGATTTTGATTGCGAACAATAGATAGTTTTTAACCGAAATTCATCAAGTATGAAATGTTCATTAAGATTAATTAGTCATATTTCGAGGACTAATTACAAGAAAAATCTTGACTCAAAATTCTTGATATGCTTGCGATAGTCTAATTAGTTACGCTACAACATCTCAGAGATAGAAAGGTGAATACAACTTGAGAAATAGGTGGTGCAGTCTTCACTTACCTTTTGTTGAGGAAATTATCCAAAAGCTTCGGTTGATTTTCGCCTTCAAACGGTAGAACGCAATGATGACTGTCGTGATGTCCGTTTCTCAACTACATTTCTATCATAATCCGAGACTTAACTAATTGTATACTAGAAATCAAGATATAGTTTTGACAATTAAATTTGACAACAAGCTTGAGATAACAACACTTGTGAGTTCGACCGAGCAATTCTCTAACACAAATCCTTTAATACCTCATTCAACTCAAATTGACAATATTCCTCTGCAAAATTTCTACCTAAACTCATTCTTATTTCACCCAAATCTGCACCTCTCACTCCCAAGTTTTTATTCACTCCTACATCAAAGTCTAATCCTACAACTCCTACAATTAAGAGACTTATCCAAGAGGAGATGAACAGAGAAGATCTTAAGGGCTCCGTTATATTTGTGATGATGTATACAAACCATGGCATTATTGTAAACGGAAACAAAAGATTTTCATGCTTGAGTTTAGAATTCTAGAGTCACAAGACACGGAAGAGGAGGAGCAAATTTTTTGAAGTTGTTGAATCTCCAAGTGCTGGCATTGAGATATCTTTACATTCCCTCAGGAAATGCCACTTTGGAGATACCATTAGAATTCCTGGTATTCTCAACAAACAAAAAGTCTCCATTCTTAGTGATATTGGTAGCACCATAAGCTTCATTGATAGTGCTTTAGCTGCTTCACTCGAGTGCTACATAGAACAACTTTGCTCCCATGGTGGTCACGATTGCTAATGGGGAAGAACAATTAATCTTGGAATACTGTTCAAATCTTCAACGGAGCATGCGGGGACATAAATTTGTGGAAAATTTGAGGATTTTTCCATTAGGTGGATGTGATATAGTACTTGAGTGCAGATTGGGTTAGGACATTAGGTGATGTGATATTTAATTTTTTTTTCTAAATTAAGCATTTCTTTCAAGTATAAAAACAAGAAGATTACCTGCAAGGAACTACTCCTAAAATAAACTTCATTATTAATGACGAGTATTGATGCAGATTAAGAAATTTTTTCTAAAAATTCTCATGGTATTGTGGGTCGCCTATTTTCTACATCCATCTCACAACCCACAACTCCTGCAATACTTCTTCCATTGTTACGAGAATTTCGGACATTATTCGATAGCCAACTCCACTGCCACCAAAAGAAGTCTACACCACATTATTCCATTGCATCCCAACTTTATGCCCGTGAATCAAAGAGCACACAGATGTCCTTATATTCAGAAAGGATTAGTTGAGAATGAAAAGACGAGGTACCCTAATACACCACAATCTTTTTTGTTTCAACCTATAAGTCCTCTCAGAATGTGATTGTCTATGAACATAGTCGAGACAAAACGACAATTCGGTTCACACTTCGTGTGGTTGTTTATGGATACGAGATCTAGACAATACTAAAACAAGATAACTTGTGTGATTGACCATGGATACAAGATCGAGAAAATACAAAAACGAAGTATGTTACTTGATAATATGTTCGGAAATAACCAAACTTTATAGGATCACTATCAAGTAATGCGGAGTTAACGTATATGTGTATTTTACTTTATTATAATAAACAATTATAATACAGAAATCAAAGTAAAAGACACAACAATATTTTGTTAACGAGGAAACGAAGTAAATGCGAAAAAACCAGGACCCAAGTCCAGTTTTGAGTACTCTCGAATTATTGAATTAAGCCACTATACAAAATCTAAATCAACTTCGTATAGATGAGACAAGCAAACTACCCCTAGCTACTTAGTTCCCTCGACTTTATCCCTGCACCTTCGACTTCACCGTCGACAGAGTCACGCACGTGAATAGCAAGTCCTTTGGATCGTATTCCAAAGTCTCAGAAAAAAGGAAGAATCTATTTGGTAACCACTTTAATCAATCTTTGCTACAAGATATAGATGAGTTGTTGACAAAGGCTTTTCTGTTTAATCTAATAAACTCCTTTGTCTGGTTAGATCAATCTATCCAATAACTACAAAAGTAGTCAAGTTTGATTGACACTCAATTAAAATAAATATCAAAGAGATATATCGAGAATGCCGATCTCACGCAACTAATCAATCGAATAAATATGATTCTAGTTGGATCCCAGCCGATCAAGGTTTGTGCACACAAATTCAATTAAAATAAATATCAAAAGATATGCCGCGAAAACCAATAAGAAATCTTATTCGAAATCTTATTCTTCTAATTTTCTTTAATCTTCAATAACATGCACAACTCCACTTCAATCTCTTGTGATCAATCACGCCTGAGAATGGAGTCCATTAACAATGGATTATCACAAGATTTCTTTAAACATACAACAGTTCTAAAGATCCGTTGATACTTCGATCTAGTTTGAGTGAATTTTATATTAGAAGAAGATTCTCAAGAATAAACAAACTAGGTGCTATCAAAGTTTCAACAAACCTTAGTCAATCAAATTAATCGAAAAGTAATAGCACTTCGCAATTATCTAGTTTCCCACGAACGGTACTCGAGATCTTCTTGATCCAGAGAAGTCTTCAAACGAGCGGTCGTAAGAGATTTAACCTCATTAGGATACTTTCCTCTCTGAAATAGACGGCTCCACCAGAAACAACAAGAAATAAAGTTTGCATGGCTCTTAGGATAGTTTTGTAGAATGCAAACTTATGTATTTATAAACCAAGGATATATGGACACCAAGGAATTTCTAAAACCGAAAAATATTCTCAAGATATGCAATGAATGGCAAAAAATGACTGTTTTTAAATTTGAAAAACTAGTCGTTGGCGGTTGTGCAACATATCTTTGGCGGTTTTGCGTTACACGCCTTGCGTGTATAGGTAGATCGCCCATTTTCCCTTAAAACGCCAGCGTTTTTTGTTGAAACGCTTATTTGATGTTTAGCCGCCCACTTCTTTTCCCATAGTGGAGAAACGTTTTTGGTCATCCACTTGGCTCACAAAAATTTTCATTTGAACATTTCCATAGGAATTTCCCTTAATGTTAAGACTTCTAAATGTGTATCTCTACTTCTAAATATATGATGATAAATATTGTGTTCCAGTGGGAAGCATCATAATCGTAATCTAATCGCAATCCAATTTTTTTTGACAAAATCCTTAATCCCTCTAAAAGCAGACTAATAGTTCATACGATCTGTTTTCACCTTAGTATAAATAAATGTAATAAAAAAAAAAGATCACTGCATCATAATATGTTCCATAAAAGCACTAGAAATAAAATAAGGTTTATCTTAAATATAGCCCATGCTTTTATTAACCATAGCCCATTTTAGTTATAACCCACAACAAAAACTTCAATTATTAATTATAGCCCAATTCACAATCCATATATTTTTACGGAGTTGGATTTAATAGCTAATCAATTGAGTCGACTCAAAAAAGAAGCGATTTATAATTTTCCATCGACTCAAATCACCACTTTCAATTAATTTTACTTTTATAAGCGATTCTAAGCAAAAACCTAACTTATTTTCCCTCTTCTTCCTCCTCCATTGCCATAACTCCAACGTGGCAATGATGATCCGTGCCATATCTGTAATCGCACTTGCAATTGTTGGAAAAACTGGGTTGCAATAGAAGATGAAATAACACAGGAAAAGAATGTTGTACTCCAAACTTTCAAGGCTCATACGATTTCTTTTAGACAATTATTTCTACCCTCCCAATAAATTGGCGATTACAATTGTATGTGAAATAATGCCTTCGAGGATACAATGAAAGCCCTACAACGGAAATTGAATTCAAGGTTTGTACCCTTGATCCAATCAAGAACACATGTAAACAGGATTTGATGATGCTTTAGAAAAGAGAGAAACGAGAGAAGGTTTTTCGATATATGTTTGAACGAGTTTTGGGAGATGCTATTTATAGAGGCTTTGACATCTTTTCATCAACATGTTTCTCTTCACGAAATGATGAGTCTCTTCATCATCGACATCAATGGCGTCTGTTGGATTTGAAAATTTGGATATGTCCGAAACCGTAAAACGATTTACGTACCACCAAAAAATTCTTAGGGGCTCGCCCCGGGAGACTGGATAGCGTAGTTGAAAATATTCCAACAACAATGACTTCTATGCTGATCATGAACCTCACACATTAATTAACAGACCCTATCTTGCAAAAGACTACTTTTGCTGGCACCAATTGGATGGTTGACAGTGTATCCAACATTAGGTTTTTAATGGATCAGTATAACGTCATAAATTACTGTGCAAATGTTTATTAACAACACCTCACCCTAGTTAGCAATTCGGGTTACGGGAAACGTTCGGGACGGCATACGTACGTGTATTATTCGTTTCGACGGAAGGTAAATTCGGTCAAAGGTCCGGTCAACGGTTCGTGATTCGGTAATCATTCGTGACGGCATACGTACGTGCATAATTCGTTTTGGAGATATGAATTCGGGACATAAAGTTCGGCATGCATTAAATACAAATAAAAGGGATAAGTAATTAGAAAATACCTAATTCGTGTACAAGTATCGATATATATAAAACATAAGCAATGTTATCACCAACAAACCGGTGGTTCAATGGAGTGTGGGCTGGTGGATGAGCTACATAATAGGGGTTCGAATCTGGGTAATAACGAGTTTTGGAAAAAGCGATGAAAAATCATCTAAAAAAAAAAGAGTGTTCAACAAAGATTATTCCATAGGTTCAAGACGTGAAATTCTAGTTCGGATTCGCAAAAACCGCGTATAATTCGTGAGGCTCATAAAATTCGCGTACCAGGGTCGGAGTTTCATTAGGACGGCCGTTTAGTGCGGGAACGTGCGATTCGTAAAAATTCGCGAATGATTCGTAGTGCTAACTAGGCACCTCGACTAACATACGTACCCATCAGCAATTATTACTCGTGGGGACTTTCAAAATAAGAGATCAAGTGAATCTTATATTCAGTGGGATTATTACTCATGATAAAATCAGGATATATTCATGTTTCCGATACAAGGTTACTGAAAGGATCCTTATCTCAAGTGAATCTTATATTCAGTGGGATTGATTAGGTGTGTTTAAAGTAAAATGCTAGCTAGCAATACAAATATAGGAAAAGAGAATTTCCCTCTGTAATTTGGCATTTCACCGACGGCTTAAAGACTTTGATTTTCTTCGTAATAATAAGAATTATGTATTGCTTGTAATCGACCTAATACAGTGGCCGAAGTTGTTGGCTCAAGTCTGGTTTGAAGAATGAAACATTAAAACCTTGAAACGGGATGATCGTGATAAACACGATATACTGTAATATAGAACTTGTATTAGTAACACCATAAAATGATGATTTTTATTGATTATGGAGAAGATGTTTTCTTAACTCACTGTTTCACCCGTTCGGTAACTCAGTAACCTAGTTTATGGGCTATCAATAATTTTTTGAAAAGAAATTTAAAGCTTAGGTTTTGATTTGTTCGAAGTAAAATTAAAATTTTAAAAGATACCGCTAAAAAATTTAAAAGGTGGAAAATGTTTCAGGTTTAAACCGCCTGTCCCGTTTCAAATATTTTTCAAATTTTTTTTCTTATTTATTTTCACAGGATGCATCTGTCTTACTCATTTTTTAAGTATAATGCAGGATGATTCGGTTTCATCCTTGCTATTTTTTTTTTTGGCTATTTCAGCACCAGTCTTTTTACTCGTCCATTTGATCCGTGGTTTTAAATTTTTTGGACAAATGACCCATTTTCATTTCTTTTATTGATTATGGAGAAGATGTTTTCTTAACTCACTGTTTCACCCGTTCGGTAACTCAGTAACCTAGTTTATGGGCTATCAATAATAATAGAAAGGTCAAATATAAAATTACAGTCAACCTATACTGACCAAAGTCAGATGGGCTATGGTTAATAAAAGCATGAGTTATATTTGAAAGTTATATTGGGCGTCACATTCCATTAGAGGGGCGTCACCTAATGGAACAAAAACGGGTCACCCGTAAGTAATTTCAAAAATCCCTTATCTCAAATAATTGCGTAATGACTAAACAACCCTTGTTTGGCTTTAGTTTAATTAATTAAACCTAGCTACGTCCTAAATTACGCTCGGAAAATCAACTAAACCTAGGCGTAAAATTAGAATTACGCCAGTAAATCAGCTCGAACCTAGGCGTAAAATTGGAATTACGCTCGGAAAACAACTAACTAAACCTAGGCGTAAAATTGAAATTACGCACGGAAAACAACTAACTCAAACCTAGGCGTAAAATTGGAATTACGCACGGAAAACAACTAACTAAACCTAGGCGTAAAATTGAAATTACGCACGGAAAACAATCGAACCTAGGCGTAAAATTGGAATTACGCACTGGAAAACATCTAACTAAACCTAGACGTAAAATTGGAATTACGCTCGGAAAACAATTAACTAAACCTAGGCGTAAAATTGGAATTACGCACTGAAATCAACTAAACCTAGGCGTAAAATTGGAATTACGCCGGAAATCAACTAAACCTAGGCGTAAATTGAAATTACACTCGAAATCAACTAAACCTAGACGTAAACGACATGCAAATCAAAGTTTACGCTTGAATTGAACTAAACCTAGGCGTAAGTTCTTCAAAAACTAAATTACGATTGAAAAATCTAGTACCGTACCCAGTCGTAACACCAGCAGAAAGTAAATAAAATCCTAATTTTACTTCGATTTCATTCGATTAAAGCACAAAAATGGGTACAAAAAGATGGGTTTGTTTGATTATTACCTTACATACACCATGGGTTGTTGTTGAGGAGTTTGAAAACATGATTCTTCAATTGATTGAATCGGTGGAATGAGTTGAGGATGAAGTTGAGGGTGAAGTTGAGGTTGATTGAGTTGTTGATTACCATCACTAGGATCAGTTTGCTTCTTCCTATATTTAAGAGAAGCCTAAAATAATAGAATCAGTAGTCATCAGAAAGCAGAGATTTCTTATAATAGACCATCCCGGGGAACGAAATATCAACAATTAGTAGTTAACCCACATCAAGATTTTTCTTGACCCTCTAGTCCGACGACGACATTAATTACGAGCCGTTTGATCAATCGAGTTAGTTACTCTGACATCATTCACAGAGCATAGACAATCAACAGTTGTCCCACCAATTAAACATCGGAAAATCAATCATTGTGAGAGAAGGAGTAGCCACCAATTGCAACAAAGACGCTAGCTGCCAGTGCCAACAAAGAAAAATATGGCCCAATTTCCTTCATTTTCTCCCATTTTTATTTCTCCGCAATTTCTTAGCCAATTTTTCTTAACCTCTCCCAAACAAGAGTACTAGTAGCTCAAACACTCAGTTTTCACCATATTTATGAAAAAAATAAAGATTGTTAAGAACTTAATCAACAAAGAGGAGGCGAATAATCAAATGAATTATATTAATTGAATCAATAACATAATTGAATGAATATATACAATTTTCGAAAATAGATTCATCACTACATACATAAACTTAAACAATCAATACTAGTAGTAGTAGTCAGAAACATGTCGGTGGTGATTTTTTCATCAGTTGAAGTAGTCCCAAATTCATATTCTTGAGAATCAAAATCAAAGAGTAACTCGTTTGATTATGAACAAGAAGATGATGATGAAGAAGAAGCCGTGTTGTTACTAGCCATCATGAGATCTCTTTGAGACGCACTTCTGAAGTTGTTCCACATCACTTCTCGTCTGTAACCCACCAAGATTTATCATTACCCCTAAAATCACAATTTATCAATGAATCCATGAAAACCCCTCTTTCCTTTTCATCTTCTGGTTGTTCTTTATCATCATCTTTCTGAATTTAACGCGCTTCACCATTATTGATATTAGAAAATCTCGAGTATGAGATTAGATTCCCACAAAACGTATGGTCTTAGGCGGGAGAGAAAAAGCAATTAGGGCAATTTGTGCATCGGTTAAAACGATTTGCCTTCTTAAACAAACCCTTTCGTGTTTTTGAGAATGTAACTCGTAACTTTGATTTGTTTGTGCTTTTTCATCTCCATCGCTTAATTGTTCTTGAGAAGAGAGAGAGTTGAGAAACACTAGTACTAGTATACTAGTACTATGGTATAGAAATATTAAAAAATAGCCGTTAAAAGACATTGGATTGGAAATACATCTAGCCGGCTCACTACTGCATCGGCCAAATATCGGAAAATCAATCGGAAGGAGCGGCGGTTGCAACAAAACGCGTCATTTGTACCATACCAGTGGCATTCTTGCCAAACAATAGGTGGATACACATTCTTGGTTTGAGAAACAAGTTATCCATTTGGAGAGACCCTAATATGTACAACACATGGAACAAGACTTTGCAATTACCTTTTTCTTGCGCTTTAATCCGTTTACTATCCGATCTTCGCCTCCGATCTCTTACTAACTCTTCTAGTTCTCCAAGAGTTTAAACACCAACCATTACCAAGTTCAAATAGGAAGGGATTTAAGACTTGAGCAACAAAATTAGGACGAGTAGCAAAATTCATCCTCGAAGTCTATGCCAAGTTTTTGTTTCTCATCATACCAATTGTAGGGTTAAATATCGCACACGTAGATATCATACGAAGTGGTACTATTATAAGGAGGCGAACTTACTCGCACGTAGCGTATTCAGGATGACGGTTGATGACGTCATAAGGTCACGAATAAAGTGTGGAATGCATACGAAGTTAAAGAATACGTGCGAGAAGACTCAATATACGGGTGCGAAGACATCGCACTCCAGATCCGAAATAAGGGCTTTATTATTTGTCCTCCACTATGTAAAATTCCTACCTATGGGACCAGCCCACCATTGTATTTAAGGAGAGATCTTTTTTGAGAGTCGAGGTAGAACTTTAGGAGAGAAAGTTATTTGATCCCCAAGTTAGGTTTTATCTTCACTTTTTTGTATTGATTTCCAAAGCTTAATAAAATTCTTATATGTGTTCTTCATCATAATTTCATAGTCTAGTTAGCAAATTATCAAAAGGGTGTAGTAGTGGGATTTTCCCCTACTATATTTTGGCACTAGAATACAGCTGGGATAGGGATTTTTGCTTGTGAAAATCTTAAACTGGTTTTCGAAAATCTTATTGTTCTCGTTTTGTGAAGGATTTTTGATCGTTTTCGTTGAGTTTTGATATTCAGTTCACTTATTTAAAACACGGTTTTAGGTTTAGTAAGGAAGTTTTGATTTACATAAATTTATGAGAAAGGTGTTACTTTAGAAACACAAAATGGTAAGGCAAGCACCTGCAGGAGAAAACACAACACCAATTAGGAGGAGTAGAAGAAATGCGTGCGAACATGACACGTCAAAACGATGACCTAAGAGAGGAACAACAGATCTCAACTGGTCAGATCTCAGATTCAACAGGAACCAAGGGAGAACGATCAAAGAAACTATGATGAAGTAAGTGTTCACACTACGGATACAGATCCCGCGGAAGAAAAAGAAGGAAGAACTAAGGAGGAAGGTGCGATAGGAGAAAACAAGGAGAACATGACCATTGCAGAGCTCAGACAAAGACTGGCAGATAGAAGAAGGAAAGAATAGGCCGAGCAACAGGAATTAGAGGAGGCCATGCGTCAAAACAGACACGAAAACAGACGGAGGCAAGCACGATTGAAAAGACCGATGCAGCAACAAGAAATTCCACCCTCTAACGATGAAATTTTAAGAGAAATGGAGGAGCTAAAGAATTAGTGACAAGAGGAAAAATGGAGGAAAAAGACAAGCTAGAAGAAGCATTAGAAGAAGCCGCAAAGACACCTTGCACGGCGGATACTAGTAACGATACCAAAAAATGTGCGCTACCACATTTCCTAGCATCTTTGATGGATCTACATGTGCGATGCAAGCATATAAAGACATACTGATTTTGGCCTTGCTACAATATAAGGATAATGACACGGTCTTGTGCAAGTATTTTCCAAACAAGCCTCGCGAGAGAAAGCTTTGAAGTGGTTCGATGGATTACGTGAGGTACAATAAGATCATTCCAGCATTTACGAGTTTGTTTGGACAATACATCAGCAACAATATGCTAAGACCGGGGGATCGCAGAAAGCATTCATTTCTACGAAGGAGAATGAATGAAAGCCTCACGAGCTATGACCAACAGGATGGAGGACAATGAGTAGCGAAATGGTGACGAATGGATGAAAGAAATCTCATCTTAGCATTTATCAATGCATTGTTTCCAATCGACTTATTGTTTACACATATATTCGGGGATAATGACGAGAATAACGATGGCGGGCTGTGAGTACCGGGGGAAGAGTATATAGCTCTTGAAGAAAAGCAAAGAGACATGGAGTCTTACCTGGTGGCGATTACGAGCGAGAAGGTAGGAAATGCGAGTCTATTACCAAGGATGGCGAACAGCTATTTACGAGCACTGGGCAGTGGAAGCAAAGAGAAATTAATCATAAAAGATCAACAAAAGTAGGTAGCCATGAGCAGCAGAGACCAAGAAACATGAGCAAGAATATAGAGAGGCAAACACAATAATCATGGAGGAAACAACAAAGTTGCAAGATTCGACAATCATGGATAAGGATATGGAGGAAACATGAGATATTACAATCAAGGCGCAAACTACAGAGTCCATGAGGAGGTCAGGATACCACATCTTAACACAACAGTGGAAAAATATGGGAAGCTGTTATATTGATGGAAAAGATAACACCACCACCTAATCTAAGGCAAGAACCACCATCTAGGAGAAGAAGCAAAGAATTCTGCTGGGTTATCATCGCTTTCCACGTCACATAACGAATAATCAGAAGAATATACAACGAATCATATTAAGGATGATTGGACAAGGAAATCTTAACCACTTCCTAGCTACACCACTACCACCACGCCACAACCAACAACAGGGGGACAATCGTCAAAGGGACAAAAGCAAAAACATATTTAATAAATGGGAGTTATAACGCCAAGAATCTACACCAGAATTCAACATTACACTGCCTCAAAGCATAGAAGACTTCCCACGACAATGTGTTTGAGTCACAGATATGCAAGAGATGTTTAAGGGAAGGAAGTAATGAACTCATTTAAGATACTAAAAATCATTGAATGGCAAAAGCAAACAATTACATTTAGCACAGGCATGGCATCTGAGGGAGGTGACGATTTAGTAGAGTCCATTAGTGGTCAAGATGGAGATAATACCAAGTCTAAAAAAATTGGGACAAAGGAGAAGATGAGGATGTCACATGGGGTTTATAAATAGGATACTAATTGACTCTGGAGCTCGGTGGACATTTTGTTTTATCATGCATATATGATAACGTGGGGAAAGATGAAGACTGATCTTTCAACTTATAAAATATATGGCTTTAATGGATCATCCAACAAGCAAAAGGAGAAGTCACTATCTAATACCTCTTAAGACAATCTCTGAAATAGCTTAAATAACCTTTGTGCCGTGGGGACGCCTAATCTACATACCATTAATTGAGCACTGTGGTTACATAGCACTCAGGTGTGGCTTCCACATATCATGTTGTATTAAGTTCCCATTACCCCAAGGCATTGGAATCATCGAGGAGACGCTAATGAGCGAAAACATGCAATGAAATTGATGTGAGAAAAGTGAAGTATGTACGATTAAAAAAAGAAACATTTGGAAGCTTGAAGCGAGAAGAGAGCCAAGCGGTCTGAAAGATTGACGGTTAACTTTATAACTTGAGAAGGAGAAGTTGATAATTACCATAAAAGTAAAGAATCATCAAAGAGAAGATGTCAGATAAAAATGGAAAACAAAGAAGGGACTAACACCGATCAAATTCACAAGAAGGAATTCAAAGGAGCTAAAACTGACATTTAATACGCTAAGCAATCCAAAGGGGAGAATTCCAAGCAGGAAGTTAGTCACTGAGCGAAATATCACCATATCACAAGAAAGGGAAGAAATAAAAAGGGAAAATAACATGGGCTGGACCTTATGCGGTGAAGAAATATGTTGGTGATGGAATGTACAAGTTGATGGAAAGAGATGGAAGAAATATGGAAAATGGAGAATAGGCTTTATGACCAGAAATATCCGAAGCACAGAGATTACTAAGCATGACTACCTAAGGCGAAACGGTGAAGAAGTAAAAGGAATGTGAAGCATCAAATAGATTATAAAGTATTAATAGGATAGCTGTAATATGCGAATAAAGAAGAGAAAAAACATCAGAAGTGTAAGAGCAAAAGTTATTAAAAGAGAAATTCTATTTCTTCTACAATGCATACTTCTAACGTATAAAAGGAAAGAATGAGGCAAAAATAAGACCTCACTAGGGGGCAAAAATTTAAAACCTCTAACTAGGAGGTGAGTATCCAATGGCACCCTAGTTCGCACTTGTGCAAGAGGCAATATATATGCCCTAAACGACGTCATAACCGGAAAAACCTAGTAATGCATGGCTCAGGAAAAGCCATACCAACCCCGGAACCTCGAAACATGGATATTAGGGGCGAAATAAAAGCCTATCCGGTAGAGACTCCTTAGTCGAAAGACCAAGGTACTAAGTTCTCTATCATGGAGTGTAGAAACTCGATCGGAGCGCTGATAGAGGTTAGGAGTCAAGAATGCGGGGCGTTCGGAGCGTACCTTAGCTCTTTGAGAGTCACGGCTATGATACACTTGGTCCTCAAGAAACCCTACTTAGGTGTGGTCTCGAAAGAGGATGTGAAAATAACCGGTTGTTGCATCACTGAATGGGAGCTAGAGCCCACCCTAACCCGGTAGGGGTCGCTCCTCAAGGGGCAAACTGGGGAAGATAAGGGCGCGCACCCTCCATTAGGGGAGCGAATTGTGTCAAAGAGCGTCAATTATCATAGGACTATACTCCATTAAAGAGTATAGACCTGTCATATTGGCAATAAAAAACTCGCAGAGGCACACAACGAAAGATAATAAGGCAATATCAATGGGTTATTACGTGAAAGCGTAAAGACTCCTAAGGTTTTTGCCGCACGACCAAAATGAATAATTCTGGGCAAGAATTAGTCCTATTAACTCGGGTGAGGCTAATTAAGACCTCTACTTAGGGAGGTTCAATAAGACCTCATGAAATAAACACAAAAGACCACACTGACATTATTTTAGCAGATTAAATAAAGCGAGATGCAAAAGGTATGATTAAAACATGTATCACAATCATGAATGATTTTGAATTACAAAGTATTATTATACCTAGATGAGGACTTAGCAGAGGCAATTGTACTCTGCATGGAAATATGTAGGCAAGAATGGGATTATAAACACAACAAGGTTATATTATTCGCGTAAGCGCGATAGCCTTATGCTAAACATGAGTGTAGATAACGCATACATATGATAGATTCATCTACCGGTAGACGAGCCCGCATACATATGATAGACTCATGCAAATGTTCGCATACATATGTTAGACTCATGCAAAATATTGTTATATTCTTGCCGGTAGGTTATTTCGGACTAACATACATAAATTGTTAAAAGGAAAATGTTTTGATTTTGGTAAATAAGCCATGAAAAGAATAAAGAAATAAATAAAGGAAGGAAGAAGATATCTATTAAAAACTCGAAATATAACCGTATATGTACACATACGAGAGAACATAAAAGAGGGAGAAAAAGGGACGGCTACTTCTTCAAAGATTATCTTCATCAACCTCGGAATCCACGATCTTCCCCGTCGAATCTTCATACTCAAAATCGTTCTGAAATATCAGTTTCTTCATTATCCGAAGGATCCTCAAACTCATAAATGCGATGGAAATGGAATGTCATGTTCGTAGCAGAGCTCGCCACTTCCTCTTAACAGCCCCGTCATGTATGCTAATTGTATCTGGTTAGAGCTAGAAATGGTGACTTGAGCTTTTTCTTGAGTCTCTGCGACACTTGGTATCACGAGCTTCAAAATCCGTCTGCACCTCCTCGAATTTTAGCATCGACTCTCGCCAGACTTTCAATATCTCTCGGATACTTCTTCTCCTTTTCAAGGAATTCCTTCTCGGCACTTGAAAAGAGATAATGACAAAGGTCGAGGATCTCATAAGTAATTTAAGAAACAAAAGCGGGCGGAGTTATTAAAAACAAAAGGAGAAACCTTCTTTTCGAATGATGGGTTTTAACCAAGGACGCATGATCAGTCTAAACTAACATTTGTAGCCGCCTCCCATTCTCAGTAATATCAAGGACTTTAGCAGCCCATTTCAAACTCAAAGATCATCCTCTATTAGAAGACGAGCGAAGTTTATTCTCACGAGCGAGAAGGGTATTATTTTCCCCGAGTGGCACGATCCTTTCTATCCGAATATCGAGTAGAGCTTAGTGAAATTCCTTCAAATCCTTCGCACCATTATCAATCCCGATCTTTCTCAAGTAATAAGAGTGCTTCTAAAATTCTAATTCGACGTTATACTCCAGGTCGGCGTTGAGAGTGCTTGCAAATTAGCGTTTTCGTCTATGATCACAAATGAGGGCTTTATATTTCACCTCAACTCCCCTCCCAACTAAGATTTTCTAAACCACAAATGGGAAATTGTCCAAGGAAGGGTTAAGGAGTTCTAAAAGAGCATCATTATCATCGGGAAGACTAGCTACCTCTGGTCAAATTATAAATTTCTCGAGGTTTAAATAATAGAAAATATGAAGACATAACAAAAATTCGCAAGGCATAAAAGAGCGAAAAGAAACACACCTATTAAGCGTCATTTCTCTGGAGAAGTGTATCGCCTCTTGTATCTTACTCAAAAGCTCCCTTTAATCTTCGCACACTCGGCCTCAAGGAGTGATTCTTTACGTGCGGAGTCGAGGCAACCGCATAAAGCTGCGCCATCCGCAAAGACAATAAAAAGGAAATTCAAAAATAGATATAGGTAAAAGAAAAAGCATGAGCTCAAACTTGTCATCTTACAAAGAGAAAAGAGAAAACATACCATGGGACCCATAGAAAATAAAGCTCTGAGATATGGTCAAGAGATCCTCCACGAGAGATTCATGATTCAAAGTGGGAGCATTACATATGGAAGAAAAACCATTTCACAAAAGTAACGAAGTCGGCTATCATGTTCATGAAAGGAATCTTTGAAGATAAGTGACAATCGGGGCCATGGGGAAGCTTAAAAAAGTAGACTCATCTAATGGTAACTATTTCCTCAGAGCTTATAAAAATGAAGGAGTAGGATAAAGGGTAGTAAATGTAATCTTTCACTCTGAAGCAATGACTTTACCCTTAGGCTTCGTGCGAGGAAAATCTCTTCCTCATCCTCAAGAATCTTCATCATCTAACCACCAATATCCAATCCTTCCACCTTCAAGCAGGATAAAGATAAGAAATAGAGGCAACAATATTGTTAAATTTTGAGTCAAAGTATTTCTTACTTCCACGGTTATCGAACGTAGCATTTCTAGTGTGCCTCGTCTTCCATGAGCCTTAAAATCTTTCTTCAACTTGGCAATCTGAGGTGAGAAAATTAATGAAGCAAAGAAAAGAAAATAAATAAAGTAAAGTTGGTGAACAAGCTAAAATTAGAAAACATACCACAACAACCTCTCGAAAGCCAATTGAACACCCAAGGGGAACAGACGGAAAACCCTCCCGGAGAGGATTTACCGACTCTATCGCACCAAACCAGTGATGTAAGGGCCCTCAAGGACGACAGGACAAACGTCGTCGGCGATTGTCATTAGAGTTCCGTATGTATGTTAGTCTTATTGTTAAAATCAACATCTCGCATAATCCTGCGATTCTCCGCGAGGCCATCTTTCCTCGCGTACGAACATCATTCAGACGATTCATCTTCATAATCACAACTTTGTAGTTAGCAGATAAGCTCAACAAAAAAGATAATCGAAGGAATATTCTAGATCGCCGTACGCTTCATTCCTCAGACATTCTTTAGGGTAAAAGGACCTAATCCAGCCATCTCAGCAGAACTCAACATAATCCTGATAGCATCCCCAATCAACTGAAAAATCGCACGCTTGAAATCATCATGAGACAAAATTCAATAAAACAACAACATGGATCAAAAAGAGGAATGGGGAGACAGCGTAGCCGTCCTGGTGAGATGATAATCTTTGATCATTCCATTGATCAATCTCAAACCATCTAGGGTTAAGCATCAAGGTAGGTCCCGATAAGCGGAGGAGAGGATAGTTTAAAACCTTTATATCTACGAATTCAACTTCAAGCCTCTCAAAGTATTGGACCATTCTGGGGGTGCAACCTACTCTCATATCCCAATCCTACCCTACCCGCCAATATTTTAACCGTATCCTATCCTACCCACTATTTGTGGGTAAAGACAGTTGGGAGATTTTTTATCCGCCTCTTAAATGGGTAGGTGACAAGTAAAACTTTCAAATTATCGTAAACCTCTTTTAAATTATCCTACCCTACCCGCCTTATACCCGCCTTACATGGGTAAGGTTCATACAAATACAAATTAGTCTATTCAAACATTACAAGATAAATTAAAACAATTTTCCAAAGTACTCATACATATCCAAGATTGTCGTCAGGAATATAAGAAAAAGTAAACATGCAAAGGACAAAAAAATACATAAGATGATGAAGGAATAAGAACCAGGACTAAAAGGAATAAGATGGTGTAATCTAAAAACCTAGATTGGGAAGATGCACACATTTCAGAGTGCATTACCCATATTCGTAGGGGATATACCATACATTTTACTCTTCCTTTGAACTGGCACAAGGCTTTCAACAAAAGTAGAAAACATTTTCATAGAGCAAGCATCCGGAACCGAAAGGGAGCCCACTGGTAGTAATCTCTGTAAAAGTTTTTTCTTTCCAATGGTAAGAATGAAGAGACACATTATTCATATATCTATAAGGACCTTGATATGTTTGTAAGATCATTTGGTGCATTCCATCCACAGGATAAACATTAAGCGACAAGGCGTAAGAAAAAAAAAACGGTTATACCCGCCACCCTATCCTACCCGACCCGCCAATTAATGGGTCGGGTAGGATATTACCCGTTTAATGGCGGGTAGGGTGACGGGTAAAAAATTTCTTACCCGCCAGTTAGCGGGTTGGGTGGCGAAATGGGCCATATCCTACCCACCCTACCCGTTGTGCAGCTCTAACTATTCTCCACCCTGCCTTGTGCCCCATTGATTGTTCTTATAGAATGGGATTATAAATATCAAGTTAATTAAAATGGTCAAGAAGGCGAAATAATACGATGAATGGGAGATTGAAGCGAAGAAGAGTCAAGAATCAAGGTCAAACGGAAGTAACAACAGTAAGAAAAGAAAAGTTGCAGAGGATGAAGGAGAAGGAAGAGAGTAAAAAGAAAGGGATGAAAACGAGAAGAGACTTATAAAGGATTTTTTTTTATCCCCACGAAATCCGCTTTTATGAATGCATTAATGGGTGAAAAGATATGAAGCGACAGTTGCAGGGGTTAATCGCAACGTGTCCAAAGATAAGACGATAGGAGCAACACGTGGAGCAGTTAAGTCCGAGATCTCGGAATATTGTCAATTAAGGAATACTAAAAGTTCGTAGGGTGCGGCAAATAGTAAGTACGAGCGCGAAGAGGCGATTAAGAACAGGTTCTCTCATCGCTCTTTCTATAATAAAGATCGCTAAGAGAAGAGGCAAAATGTAGGGGTTAAATATCACACACGTAGATATCATGCTAAGTGGTACTATTATAAGGGGGCGAACGTACTCGCACATAGCGTATTCCGTATGACGAAGCTGATGACATCATAAGGTCACGAATAAAGTGTGGAATCTGTACGAAGTTAAAGAATACGTGCGAGAAGACTCAATATACAAAGTGCGAAGAAATTGCACGCGCATCCGAAAATAGGGGCTTTATTAGTTGTCCTCCACTATGTAAAATTCCTACATATAGGACCAGCCACCATTGTATTGAGGGAGAGATCTTTTTGAGAGTCGAGGTAGAACTTTAGGAGAGAGAAAGTTATTTGCTGCCCAAGTTAGGGTTTTATCTTCACTTCTTTGTATTGATTTCCAAAGCTTAATAAAATTATTATATGTGTTCTTCATCATGATTTCATAGTCTAGTTAGCAAATTATCAAAAGGGTGTAGTAGTGGGATTTTCCCCTACTACACCAATGGAAGCAGTTTCTTAATTTTCTGACAAAAACCTAGTTGACAAGTCTTGGAATGCTAATGCAATAAGCATCACAACTTATGTGGTACATGATTCTGTATATCATGTACATTTAGGACAACCCAAATTCACCATCATGACTCCCACAATAGCGAGTAAGCCAATTTGTGTCTCTAGAATTTGGCACTATAAACGCCAAATATCTTGGCCTTGCCTAGCTTGCCCCAATGATCTTATAAGTATAGATTCACCCGAAGCATCGCTCACTTCTTCTATATGTATCTTCAACTTGTACAACCAGCATGAGCATCGTCTGGAATGGGTTCTGGAGTTGTTGTATAAGCAACAATATCATGCACCAACTCCATATATATCCAGCTATTCCAGGATACTCACCAATCCCATCTGAAGCAACTACTGCTGCATAACCATCATTAATAGAAGCTCGCACGACAAGTGGGTAAAGGATCAGGAGCTCGATATCTTCAATGAAGAATTTATCAAGAGATTCACGAATTGGAATAGTAATCGGATGAAAAACTTAAATCATGATTCTAAGTGCTATCCAATGATAACATGGTCTCAAGACTACAACAATTTCCTTAGTATTCCCCCATTTGTTTCCCGAACTAGTGTTTAATACGAATCCCACCTAAAATAATATGCTAATTACCTCTTTAGAAATCTATTGATTAGCGCATTAGTTTTTAAATGTCGTGTAAATTTGGTCAACTTGTTATCCTTCCTAAATTGGGGCCTGAGGTAGATTAATTGGGGAATATCGAAATTTTATTTCCACCACAAACAATGATAAGGGGTGTCTAAATTTATTGAAACTTCCAAAATTACCCTCAAAAAATATTAATATTACTAAATTACCCATCAGCTCTTAATAATAAAACCTAAACTAAAATCAGCTTATCATTTCCATCTCTAAACTGATTCTTGTCTTCTTCTTCTCCCTCTTTTTCATTTTTTGAAGGCCAAAACATCGTGGATTATCGACAATCCAAATACGATTAATCGTTTTCTTCTTCTATAAAATGAAGCCAACCATCAAGATACAAACAAGCAACCGGAATCACTTATCCTAGTGATTTGTAACTCTAATTGTTAAAGCAATTGGAAACAAACCGAAGAAGAAAACGTTTGCTCGAGAAGAAGCATCTCTAATCGAACAACAACATGAAATGAACAATCAAAGTTATTTTCATGAGACCAAATCTTGTAATAGGTTTTAGTAACATACAATTTAGTACATCTAAAGTGCAAATCAAAGCATTTGCTTATTATGAAGTCGGATTCATTATTATCTATAAGTAACTTGGATTTATTTTAGAAGCAGGTTATGTTCTTAAACTTATATAGACGTTGTTACATCGTAGTCAGATGGAGGAGCATTAATGTATAAATAGTCAGATTATTGCTGGCCATTGTTTACGTAACTAATTTTGTTACGATGGCAGTTATATATGTTCACAAGAAGCAGTTCTGCAGCCTGCAATTCTTATATGTAAACTAATAATCGGACTTTATATGTATATCGATAAAACCGATTGTTGGTTTTATAGTTAGAATCGGGTTATATTAGCACTTGAAAAATCCGATTGATTGTTTTATTGTTAGAATCGGATTAAATGAGCAGTTTAGTAAACCGATTGTGTATTTGTTATGTTCTGAATCGGTTTTTATATGTATATCGAGTAAACCGATTGTGTACCTTGACTTAAAAAAAATGCATTTGATTCCATTGTTGTTTACTGCTTAACTCCGTATTGTACAGGCCAAACAAGGGCAACCAACGAAAGCAAGCTGAAAAGAAATATAAGAGGAAACATGACCTTGCTTCTCCTAAGCCTTTGGCACCTCGTCGAAAAGACGGTCAAAATTTGAATGCTTCGCACCGAAGGGCCACGGGTAGTAAAGCCAAAGGGATCAACATCAATGACCCACCACCTCAAGCGGAGCAACCAACACACGAAGAATCTGATTCCCATACACCTACTGAACAAGAAGGTGGTGAAGAAGAAAGTTATGAGGAAGTTAACGAGGAAGAAATTGGTGCAAGGAAGGTGGTGAAGAAGAAAGTAATGAGAGTGAAAGTGATGAAGAAGAAGGTGAGGATGAAAGTGATGAAGAGATAGGAGAAGTTCAAGAACAAGTCCAAGGAGGAGAAGTTCAACAACAAGTCTAAGGAGGAGACGCTGAAAACCAAGATAAGACAGATGGTAAGAAGAAGAAAAAAGGGGACCACATGCCCGACCCACTGAAGATGTTTTCTCGCGGCCCTAAGGATCCCGTTCACGGGTTACCCGGTGATGGAGGACAGATTTTATGGGGGTACAAAGACAGTTGGGCCGCCGTTGTTTTCCATACAATAGTAAGTACCTAAACCTTATGCTATGTAACATAAAAATTATTATTCGTGTAGTGTTTTGAATGTTGTCCATCGGGTTTGTTTTGTTTTATAGGATCACAAGGATGTCGTTCGTCTTATGAAGCCAGGAACGTCAGTGAGTATGATGAGGCAATGACCACTGCAAGCAATGGAATCAACCGTTGGAGAAGTTACCGAAGTACTCGATCTAGTCAATTCAACGGGTTTGATGCCCGCGGTCGAGAATTTGGACCTTGGTTACGACAAACCTCTTTGTTCCGCCTTTGCCGAGAGATATTACGGGGAAACAAATACTTTGCATCTTCCGTTTGGAGAACTGACGATAACTCCAAATGATGCGAAGTTCATTACCGGGCTAAGCATAGAAGGTAAAGCAGTGAAGCACAAAGAGTACGCGCAAGAGCTTGAGTAGGATAAGATTTACGCGTTCACCAAGGATGTGTTCCAATGGGATGAGGATAAGACCAAGTCAGAGATGCTGGTAGGAAAGTCAAAGCAGAGGATATTCCATCTCTCGAAGCTGAGGGACAGCTTCATGGGAACAAAGAAGCTTCGTGCCGAGGGAAATATGCTGACCAGGGAACGTATCATCGCCACGACCAATGCGTATGTCCTCTACGTCTTGGGAGATGTTATCTTCCACGACGTTTTCGGTTCCCGTGTGAGCGCCAACTTTATCCAGCTGTTGCAACCATTTGACAAGATTCACGAATACTCTTGGGGCACAACTATGGTTTCACACTCGTTGAACGAGTTGAGAAAGGCTTCTAGGGCTGAAAGGAACCAAATCGGAGGGAATATGGAATTTCTACAAGCGTGGATATATTTGCACTTCCCAATATTTGCTGAAAGGGCTTTTGAGAACAAGGAATGGGACGGAAGGTATTATGGAGAGATGTACACCTACAGAAGTAAGCTGAAGCACCAAAAAAGGGATTATCTGAAGTTGAGACGCCAGTTGGACAACTTGACGACGAAAGATGTTGTCTTTGATCCTTACAAAAAGGATTTGGCTAAAGGAAAAGGAAAGAAGGTTGGGTGCGAAGAGCAAAGTGGTTATTGGGGGCCTTTGTTTCACCCAAGAGGATATGTAATGTACAACCCTTCGAGAGTCGCAAGACAATGCGGTTACGTACGAATAATCCCAAAGGAGCACAAGATGTTCAAAATCAATGAGAAAAAACCAAATCATATGATAATGATATCGACATTGTTCACAAGCCTTTACCATCATGTGATTATTGGGAAGACAGAGCTTTTCACAAATATCCTCTGCAAGGTCCATCTCGAACAGATGATGATGCATTTCCGAATTACATGCCGTGGTACCTGAATGTTTCACATACTCGAGTGATACGAGTAGATGAGAGGCCGAAGATAGAGGAAAAAGATACGGCTCTCAAATTCCTGGTGCGTATTGTTACTCAACTACGGTTTTGTTAATGGTTTTAGCATTATATATTGAATGTTTGTTCTTTGAAATTGAAACAGAGAAGACGAGTCGGGCACTTGATAACCTAAGCTAATCTAGAAATCAGGGAAGGGAAAAATGTTAACGCCAATAAAAAGCTGATCGATGAATTGAACAGTCTCGAAGATGTAGAAGCTGGTGCAAAGTTTGGGGAGGAGGAGGCGGAGGAGGAGGAGCCAAGGAAGAAGAGGAAGAGAGGACCCCCAAAAAGGATGACTGAAGGTGCATCGAGCAGCGCCCAACCTGGTAAACGAGGACGCGGTGAGCGTGGTCGTGGCGGTGGACGTGGTCGTGGTAGGGATGTTCATGAATGAATGGTTATATTCATGTGTATGTATTTAACTATGGATAATTATGGAGTCAAAACTTATGTCTTGTCTTAAACTTATTGTCGAATTATGTTTGGTTATGTTCCTAGTTTATGAATGACTTATTCTGGTTTCTTTTGAAAATTGTTTGTGTTTGTACAAAACGCAATTACAATGTGTGTGCAAAAAATGCATATTCTGGCATTTTTTAGTCAGAATCGGATTACATGTCCCCATATGTAATCCGATTCTGACAGTTTCCCAGAGGTTCAGTTTCAGAATCGGTTTACATGTACCAATATGTAATCCGATTGTCATGAAGAAAAGTTTTGTATCATTTTTTGCCTAGAATCGGTTAATATGTACCTACATTAAATCCGATTGTTTTGAAGAAAAGTTCTGTATCTTTTTTTGCCTAGAATCGGTTAACATATGCATTAGTGAGAGGCATATTTTACAAGATTTTGTAAGGAAACAATCGGTCTATGTGATCATCTCTAAAATCCGATTGTTTAAATTGAATTCAAAAAAATAGCCGTTGAGACTTCATCTGTATAAGGACGACCTCTTTGAGCCAATCCCACATGACACACTTAGCCTACAAAATGGAATGGGAACCGTTTGAAGATTTGTGTCTCGTTAAATCGTTTGCTAATACGTTCCGTGAACGTCCGAATGAAATCTATTCAATGTTTTGGAAGAGAGTTAAAGAGTTCTTTTACGGACGTACCGCGAATCCCAATAACCGTAAATGGAGAGACTTGGCTTTTCGATTCCAATACATAAAAAGCGCAATGCGAGAGTACGTAAAAGTTAGAAATATGGTGTACCACTATCATCCACGAGCTCCTCTTAGGGAAAAAGTGAGTAATGCGATCATCTTTATACCTATGTCAAAAGTTCACATACTAACATTTAAGAATTCATTGAATTTCAGCTGGAACGTTTCAACGGGCTATGGAGAATCCGTAATGGGGAAACTAAGTTCATTCACCACAAAGAATATACGACGTTGTACCGACGTGCTCGGAGGTTCATTGACGAGCATTTGATGTGTCAAATTCTAGAATTCCCATACTGAATCCTATATATGTACTGCGCTAATTTCCCAAACTATGTAATGAATATTTTGTTTCTGAAAGTAAGCTATAATTATGTGGGTATTGATTAAACTCCGATTCTAGGTTTACATCTTCATTCGGAATAAACCCAACCCAGAATCGGTTTACAAATGCACTAACATCAACCGATTCTGGATCGAGTCTTTTGGAAAAAAAAATTAAATTTTTACAAATATTGATTATGCATTAATCATAGTTAATTTCAGGATTAACTTGATTAAACAATATTTAATTATCCGAATTACCACTAATTTAAGAAGGGCATATTAGGTATTAACATATACATTGGATAAGGGGTTTCTAAGAATTGTTACTCAATGACCCTATTTTGTCATGTAGCTATAGGCCCCAATTAATCTACCTAGGCCCCAATTTAGGAAGGCTTGTTATTCCGGTACATACAATCATACATCTCTTTTTAATAGAAGAGGCACTATCATGCTAACATTTGGAGTATTTCTGGATCTCTACAGTGGGCCTTTATCTAATTAGCAACTAAATTTTGTCTTCCAGTCTCACACAGACAAACTCTTCGTCCCACTAATTATTAAGTCATACTTAATAAGTTAACAGTAATACTAATTAAGTATCGTTAATCGAGTCAACATTTTATACACTCAGTCGTCAGCATTCACTTCCATTTCTCTATATATACCACCCCAACATTGTCTTATCTCATCACAACACACATATTCTAGGGTTTCCTTGAGAGTTTTTAAGATCTGCAATACTCAATAAATGACTTCTTTCATCCCCATCATCATGGCCACCATGCCAAAAACCCTGTTACTACTTCATTTGTCACTAAAAGTTTTGAAAAATAGCTCCATCTTTTAAAGCCCTAACCCCAAGCGTTCTGTAAGCTTGCATCCACAATGTTTTTCCACTTACTAAGAAAAACAAGAAAGGGTCTCACATCTCTGATGATCTTCGTCCTAGTTTCTTTAAATGATCTTCTTAGTTGAAATTATTTATTTTAATTATTTTCATCCTTTTAATTAATCTAGCGGTTTTTGTTTGCTGTTGATGTATTGATGTGTTTCCTTTCTAATTAATAATATGGTGTTTTATGCAGATATCTTTGATTCGATATGGAGGAGGCGAGAGGAGTGAGGTTGTATGACAAAAAGAAGAAGAAAAAGATGTATTAGTGAAGAGATGGAGTGCTAAAGAAGAAAGAAAGAAGGTATTGATTGAATCAACTTGCTCGGGTTTGGAAAGGATGATATCAAAGTCACCGTAGAGGGTACCTCTCTTGTTAAGTTGTTATCACTAGTCTTCTAGGTAAAGAAGAAGAAGATGAAAAGCCTCGTTGGGGATGTTGTCGATGTTGGTCCGGATGTTAATGAAGATGATATGAACACTGTTATAATTTTCAATCTCGATCTGGAATTTGATTTCCTCAACTTACAGGAACTGAAAGCTGAGATGAAGAATGGACTTCTTAAGATCTCTATTCCTAAGAAGGTTGAGGAGAAGAATGTCATCCTTGTAACTCGTTGAGTAGTAGTAGTCTATCTCGGTCAGTGTTCTTGATGAAGAAAAGGCGGTGGTTGGTTTTTACTTTCTGTTGTTTTATCTTTTGGTTGCATGAAAATTTCCCTTCCTAGTTTAGTTTCTCATTTTAGGGTTCATGTTTTGTTGGTTGTTGTGATCATAAGATTGATTTATCAAGGAGTGGCTTGTTATTTGTCAATGAATCATGTACTAGTTATTTGATCAATCTTGGTTAATCCCATGAAAAATGACATTTATGTTATCCCAGCCACGAATTTTGTTTGGCATTTAAATTTTGATTATCATTGTCGCAATTGATGATATTGTAACTTCATTAAAGAAATGCGGTCAGTATTCATTGACTTTGAGCGGCTAAAATGGTTTTTTCACTTGTTTTGTTTTTGTACTTATTTAAGAGTCTAAAATTGATTTGTTATTGTCATTGTTTGTGACCTAGAATGGTAGTTGGTAGAAAAGGCCTTTTTTTTTTTTCATCAATAACAAGTTTATTAATCATCAGCACCAGCAAGGAGTTTACAACTATTGGAAAGCTAATGACAAAATTTGTACTCGATCCCTTTATTAAAGGCCACACTCATATCCCTATGAAAAGAAAGTGGAGCGTTTTATTCATGACTAGACATATAGTTTAGCTACCTTACACAGAACTCCTCGGTGTCCTCCCTAGACCACCTAATGTCGTGAAAGCAAGAACCCCAAACCCCGGCTTCGACACTTACATTTCTCCGGATACTTGGCCCTCTTTTCGCCACCGCATTATCCATAGCTCGTCCAAGATCAAAATTACGCTCCCAAGTGCCAGTGAAGGGGGAAACCACCGTGACGTCCAGGCACATATCGTAGCCATTATCCCAACCATACACAAGGATATCCGCTGGTAATAAAGCCGAACCATCATCCGAAAGGAGCCCCAAGTCTACTTCCTTTCTGGCTGGAACACTCGCACGATAACAAATATCCGCAAATGTATCACGCATCAGGTCATGCCTGTATTTGATCCCGACCCCTTGCTTGCAGTGTAAAGCATGATCTCCAAAGATATCCATCCCAGCACCACAAACAGAGCACAAGTCTCCATTTTCAAAGAGGGGAATCCCGAGCCTATACTGCAGAACAACACGAAACTGTCTGGCACCAATTGTCTGATTAAGCCCGTCAATAGGCATAGCCAACAAGAAATCTTGAGCATGGTTAACTCTATTACTCTGCCAGAGGGATGAATCACGCTTCGACATGTTAAACTGAATGGGTATGTTCTTTTTCACCACATCAAAGTATTTGACTGCCAAAGAGCTCATAGAGTGGGGGGCAGTATCATCAATGCGTAAAAAAGAATCACCAATACCACATACCTGATTGAAGCATGTCATAGCGTACTCAAAACTGGAGCTTAGGCCCGAAACCCCAGAGTGTCTCAGGATGATCCCTTGCTGAGATCTCGTCTGAAAACAAGAAGCTACATAACAATATTGCTTCGTGTCCTCTATAGTGTACACCCCAAAACCACCATCCTTAATAGGAAGCGTAACTAGTCTCTGCTGCAGCAAACCAAAACCTGGCCCGTCTCCCGTAATCAAGTGTCTAAGAAACTGTCTAAGATGATCATCAAAAATCACCTGTGCCTCGTCCAAAAACTCAGGTTTAGTAGTGCGCAAGGCGAAATATAACCTAGAGACACCAGAACAATTCCTTAGTAAAAGCAACTCCCCTTGTGGGTCCTTCAACTTCCTCACCGCATCCATCAATGCGATAGTCTTCTGAACCCTCTTGACAACCATGTTTCTGCAAAACTGGGGATCCCGGCTAACTGGCCCACCTAATAACTTAACACCATCGATGGGACGATGTAAGTTAGGCGGAATAACACCATCAACCAACCCTCTACTATCAACGGAAGGCCAGAAGAGCTCCGACTTAGAAACATTGAGATGCAACCCCAAGTGAACACCTTCCTGCTGGATAATGTCTAAAGCCTTAGCCACCATCAAAGTATCTCCGACTATGGTGCCATCATCTAAATACCAAGCCTGGAGATCTAAGGTGCACCTCTCAGCGATCATATGTATGAGGGGGTGTAGTGTCAAAGCAAATAACATGGGACCAAGGGGATCCCCCTGTTGAACTCCTTGAGCCGAGGAAAGGGTTTTATCCATATAATACAGCCTAGCAGGAGACGCGTAACAAAACTCCACCCACCTCGAGATCGAAGGACAACGCTTTCTAACCTCTCTAATCATAGCAGACCTACTTACCAGGTTGAAGGCGTTAGAGAAGTCCACCAGAAGCATAGACATGGAAGTGGAGTCACCTTTGACTTCCAAGAGCCGGTTAACTGCATGAAGAATGGATTCACCGCCGCAGGGTATCCCTACGCCAAACTGATAGTCACCAAGATAGCTGTTCATTTCCTTACCGACATGAGAAGCGGCTACTTTGGAAACCAGCCGTCTCCAGATAGTGCCCACAGCAATCGGACGGATGCCCCCATTAGGTTTAACAAGAGGTGTGAGAGGGGCCGAAGCTATAAACTCACCCAGTACTTGCGGACACCCCCCTGCGAGCCAAATGTTTACAAGTTACGTAATAGAAGTAATAAGCTCACCTGAAACCGCTGCAGCAGCCCCTCCCAATGCATCGATAAGGTGTTGGGCTCGAAGACCGTCTCTTCCGCACGACGTCCCTCTAGGAAAACTTTTTAGCCTATCCAAGATCAAATCTTTAGATGCGGCGAAGGGCTCATGGGCAACAGAAGCAGATGGTATCGAAGGGGGTGGTGCGTAAGGATGCATAGCTTGCAACTCAAGCAAAGTAGCTTCGTTGGGAGGTGATTGAGTTAAGGGCAATGCAAATTGGCAAAACCCTAAAACATATCTTTACTTAACTCATAAGTCAGAGACTCAGAATCTCTTCAGTCGGTATCTTTCTATCTATGTTAGGTTTTTCCCAGGGACGGTGATGGGAGCTTGGTGTCGGTTGTTAAACTGGGTTTTGGTAGTACTAGCTCTCTGTACTTATTTAAAATCAGCTTTCTTGCATGCCCCTATTCTGGATGATAGCTTAAAATGGTAAAGCTCAAGACAAGACAAAGGCCATCAGTAACCTGTAAAACTTTAAAAGTAAAGTACGTAGCACAAATATGGTAATAGTAAATTCAAATTTTGAATGATAACTGAAAAGTATTACTTGACTCACAGATGACAACTCTCAAACTTGTGTACCGAATTCAGAAAACCCACACTCTCCCCTCTCTCTCTATAAAACCCTCGAAACCCATCACCTATCTCTCGTTCTGTCTCTCTCTCTTTTGTTTCCTACTATCACGAAACTATGATTCACAGACTACTAGCTAGGACAAGTAACACAAGAACCTTGACACTGACTTCATATCTAAATCCTCAAAACAGTATGATCAAGTTTTACAAAATTCAAACAAGACCCATGTTGCATTAGCATTTGCAGAATGTACATCTATGCACACATAGCCCGTTATTTTATTTTATTTTTGCTAAGTTCATGTGCCCCCGTTAACTACTTTCTTGTTTCATATCTTAATTGGTTTGGGAATTAAGAGGCGTTGCTTTGAGTGGAGTGTGGACTAATTTTAATCTTGTTGGAACTCCACATTATTGTCTCCTGCGTGTATGACATGGAGCGGTTTGTCATCTGAATGTTTTAAAGACTGGCAATCAATTCTAGTTCAATCTGCACTTGAATATACGATGAATTAGTACTTTGTTCCAAGTATAACATATTTTCTGTCAGAATCCACACTTGGACATCAACAAACTTTTGAGAGAGATATTGTTTCAAAAGAATCAAAACCAGCTGCTACAGGCATAATCTAATCACAATCCAATTTCTTTGCCGAAATTCTTAACCAGACTAATATACACTCGATTTTCACCATGAACAAACATAAAAAATTGTAAAAAATTTGATCAAAAAATCTCATCAACAAAGAGACGAAAAATCAAATGAATTAATTGAATCAATAAGATGATTGAATACAAATACAATTCATCACTGCATCATAATATGTACCATTAAAGCCCTATAAATTGAATATAATCAGTAGTCATCAGAGAACATGTCGGCTGTGATTTCTTCATCAGTAAAAGTAGTATTCCCAATCCCAAATTCATATTCTTGACGATCAAAATCAAAGAGCAACTCATTTACCATCTCTCTATTCAGATAATCATCATCAACAATTCCATTACTAGCCGGTATTTCCATCAACGCAATATGAGACTTGTCTTCATATGAAGAAGACGAACAAGAAGAAGAAGAAGCTACGTTACTGTTCATCATCTTTAAGTCATGAGATCTCTCTGAGACGCACTTCTGTAGATTTTCCATATCCCTTCTCATCTGTATCAATTCATCCAAATTCAATCCGTTCATATATGAATCCCACCAAGATTTATCATTACCAGTACCCAAATCAGAATTTATCAATGAATCCAAGAAAACCCTCTTTTCTTTTCAGGATCTAGTTGTTTTTCAACTTCCATATACCGCCTCTGCTCATCACACACAGACAATTCATCATCTTTTTTCTGAATTTCAGACGCTTTTTAACAAGTCGATCAGGATTCCCACAACCATAGGGTTTTCCGGCAGGAGAGAGCTTCGGTTCTCTTTTAACTTTCATATACCTCCGTTGTTCTTCATCATCATCTTTCTGAATTTCAGAGGCTTCACCATTATTGTTATTAACAAATCTATTGATTATGAGATCAGGATTTCCACTAACATAGGGTCTTCTGGCAGGAGAAAAGCAATGAGTGCAGTTTCTGCACCAGATTAAAACAGATAATTCAGTTGCCTTCTTGAACAAACCCTTTCGTCTCTTGGAGAATGTAACTTGTAATCTTGATTTGTTTGTTATTTTTTCAATCTTTATCTTCCTACGACCGTCACCTCCTTTTCTTTGTTTCTTCATCTTCATCATCGCTTGATTATTCATCTTCATCATAGCTTGATTGTTCATCTTCATCATCGCTTGATTATACATCTCTATCATTGCTTGATTATACATCTCTATCATTGCTTGATTATTCATCTTCATCATCACTTGATTATTTATCTCTATCATCCCTTGATTATCATCGTTTGATTATTCATCTTCATCATAGCTTGATTATTCATCCCTATCATGGCTTGATTATACATCTCCTTAAGAGTTAGCAGATCAGAACAGAGAGAGTTGACAGATCGAACAGAGAGAGTTAACGAGATACAAGACAATGGACTAGTAGTACTGGTATTATATAGAAAAAGAGATATAAAAAACTAGCCGTTAGAGTTGCTGTAAAAACGAGTATTTGAAAAAAAACGATTTATTTGAAACTAAAAGTGTTCGACGACGACAATATTAGGGCCCTTTGCGGTCACATCATTTGACAGAGCATAGAAATACAGCTGTCGCATCGGAAGATCGGACCGGAAGTATCCTTGCAACGGGAGGAGTACACCAATTGCAACAAAACGTCATCTGTAGCTTGATTGACTAGTTCGCAATCTTGCCAAAAAGCCAAGGTCTTATGTTCAGGGAGAAACTAAGTTGTTCACTTGGATAGACCTTACCAATATGTAAACCAGGCTTTGCAATTGTCATTTCTCGTGTATTTGTAGAGGTATGCAAGCTGCTTGGGGACTAACTAAATGATAACTCTCTTTATGAGCAAGTCTTATGGTGGAATCCATCCTATTCCAAGTGTGGAAATATTATGGAATGTCAAGTCTAGTGGCTTCCAAATTGGTGTTTTCCATGAAAAATCCAAGCAGTGTTCCATGATTTCGTGTATTAATGGTCCGTGGAATCCATGGTAGTGCTAATCAGATTAGCGTAAAACTCTATTCAGAATAGCGCACTAGAAGACGAAAAGCGCTAATCAGAATAGCGCTCAACGCTAATCAGAATAGCACAAAACGCTATTCAGAATAGCACAAAGCGTTATTTAGAATATCGCTTTTTTTTATCCGTAGATTTAAAACGAGCCATTGGAAATCTAATGGCTGAGAAAAAAGCGCTAATCTGAATAACGTTTTGTGCTATTCTGATTAGCGTTTTTAGCGCTATTCTGATTAGCACTCAACGCTATTAAGATTGTCATGTGGTTTCCTTGTAAGAGGGGTGTACTTAACTTAACGTTGGGTGACCTTATAATTACTACCTTTTCTTTATTATTGTCGCTAGGATCCAGACACGTGTCGAGTTGGGATTACTCCTTGCTAATTAGGGCTTAGCCTATTAATGTGTAAGAAACGGCCGTTTTGTAGGGGGATAATTATTGTTATTCAAGAACTTAAGTTCTCAGGCTGATTTTCGAATCAGAGTTACCATTTCCGGTTATTTGATTGTTTCAATTTGTTCATTATAGAACAATTGGCATCAGAGCCGTACGATCCTGTCACCACGGGAGGACAAGGAACTCAAACTAATAAGGATTTACAAGATACTTGAAGAAGCAACAAACCTAGATTGATAAAACTAATCAAGATGTGTTGGAAATGAAGGAACGGCTGAATCAAATTCTTCTACAATTACAGAATCTAAATAACAAAGATAGTAATCAAGAGGAATCGTTTGTTGCACCAGCAGAGGGAAGTATTGTACCAGCTGTTAATCAACTCACTGAGAATCGAAGTTTCAACAATTACAATCGATTTGCTAAGCTAGACTTTCCTAGATTCGACGGTACCAATCCTAAAGGGTGGATTCAAAAGTGTGAAAGATTTTTTCTCCTTTACAATATCAGAGAAGAGACTCAGAAAGTGCAGATGGCAGCGATGCACATGGATGGCTAAGCTGAGAGGTGGATTTCTAACTTACAAACTTATAGATATATCTTGTGTTGGTTTGAATTAGCAAAACATGCCTGTTTTCGTTTTAAAAACCCATCTAATGACAACATCGTGGGTATGTTTAATAAATTAGCTCACACAACTACAATAGATGAGTTTTTTGATGAGTTTGTGGTTGCTAGATCTTTAATGATGACCATACACCCTGAATTTCCTGAAAGTTATTATGTGATGAGTTTCGTTGGAGCTCTTAAGGAGGAAATCAAACATAATGTGCTAATGTTCAACCCCACTACCCTCATGAGAGCTTTTGCTCTAGCAAGATTGCAGGAGTAATCCTTACTTAACCAACAAAAACAGTCAAAACCCACACCAAAATTTTTCTCCAACTCTTTTTCCATGGGAAAGCAGAATTACCAGTCTAGTTTTCCACCAAAGCCCTTATCCATCCCTGGTGAAAACCTTCACATAGGCCCACGTTTTGGTTTATTGTGCGTTTAGATTCTTCCGTAGCTATTGAATCTAGCGTCTCTTCTATTACATTTTGTTATATATATAGTGCACCATTTAGTCTGGTTTAATCTCAACCCATCAGCATATAGCAGGGTATCGTTTTAGGTCTGAGTTTACAGTCTAATCATCACGTAGCCATAAGTCGTCTCTTAGCCCATTAATATTATTATCTCATAGAAAAATAAGTCGGCAATAACACCCTACTTAATCCATTGACAAGAAGTTGTTGGCCACGATTGGTTTTTGATATTGTAGTATCTAAGCAATGCTGAACCACATATGCTGGGAGTATACATTTGTCGACACGACAGATTGTATAGTTCCACATATATTTTTTGGAGAGTTATTAATAAAACTTTCCCAGAAAAAATTGCAATATAGCGTGGGATCCTTGACCTGAGATTGAATTTTAAAACCTTATCTTTGAGGATAATGTTTATGTGATATTTGTAATCTAAAGCTTTAACAGCTCCCAGTTGTGAAGGATAAATTAAGTGATTGTAGCTGAAATTCTATTCATAGGTGGCCAAGATCTTTATAATAATCTTCTCTATAGTAGAGTTACTGTGTGTTGCTTTGTCCACAAATTCCCATTCATTATTGATAACCCTTAAAAGAACCAAATAGAAACCATATCTTAAACTTTTCATACAAAATCATAAAGTCTATAATGATCGGACCCATCTGCAAGATAACCGGACACCATTAACACCAGTTATTAAAAGCATATATCTTTATCGATATATTTATGAAAAATTTGGATCTGCAACATTATTTTTTACCCCCTCTGAAAAAAAAATAAAAATATTACATCTAATTAATCTAGACAGACCACTCCAAAGCTGCGATTGCGTTAGGAATACATTTCTTTATATTTTTATATAACAAAGAAATAAAAACAATCTAATTAATTCACCGAATCTTTTAAATCAGTTCGTGTCCTACAATTGATGTGAAACTACAAAAGAATATTGCGTAAAACTGTTGCCAATCATTTCAAAGCCATCTAGAGTGTTGAATACATACAATAAACCCGCAACATGAAAATAGGGTTACCGAAGGATTTCCAACAAAAACAAGGCACAGCAATTATTACAAGGTGTCAGCCCAGCTCAACCTCGAAATTTGCGGGTCAAGACTTCTTACAAAGAGGAGTTTCACACAAGATATGGAGAAAACCCACGTCCAAGTATGGTTATTCAAAACTAGTTGAGGGTTAAAGGTGGAACAAGGAAAATGTGATTAAAATTCACCATTCTTCACTCCTGGCCTTTCAGCGATACAAGCTCCTCCATGCAGTGCACTTAGGAACAGGGTTCCTCATAAGGTCCATCATTTCCGTTCTATCAATATCCTGCTCCTCTGCCCGAATAAACCACGCATTAAAAGGAAATAAAGCAACGTACTGTACGGAGTGTGTCGTTTCGGCTTCATGTCTCAGTAAGCCCCAGTAGATCAAGTTCGGAAGTAGTCATTCCGGGATTCTTTACCCAAGTATTGTGGGATCTCTCAGGCTGACCAGATATTCCCTCGTTTCCCACGGAAAGATTACCGCACTGGAATTCCCTCATCGTTGCACCATCATCATACGCATCTCTCATAATTATTTTGGGAGGTGTCTGCAAAACAATCGACTTTTTTTCTTATCATAACCGGGTCTTTTGACATAATCACACCTCGCCTAGCTTCTGTGAGGCTAAAATCAAGGATCATTTTTGTGTCCCAACACCAGTCGAGGCTCACAATCTTGTGCCTATGAAAGCATCTCTTCTAGCCCAGCGTTTATTATCAACCCGGTTACACTTGATGCAGATGAACTTTTCTTTCTTTGCGCAATTCTAACTCCCATATCTCTGGGCAAGACACACATAATAAGAGGCTTTTACCATATGCAACGCCATCGTCTCTAGATATGTGACATGTCACTTGCCGCGACGCCTAACCCCACATATTCGGTGAATTCATAGCATCCACGGGATCTTATGCGAACAGATATCCATTGACGCGATATACTGAGGTATGGTGTCACCGTAATCAGCGGGCCGTGTGACATCCATCTTAACCTATCTGCGAGATAACTTTCTCCCGGCGTCCGCCAGTCTCTTCGACCCGAAATTCGTTATTAGGATGAACTCGATAGCTGTAGGGAATATAACTCATCAAACAAGACACTTTTTCTACAACATGTTACCTCATTTTTTAACCGCCTCGCCAAGAAGAGTTGGGAAGTATGCTCTTTCTCCACCGTGCAACCGCTTTAGTAGAATGTTTGAGTTTCCAATATCTAAGAGCTTGTGTACGGCAGCGGTATGTACAACAACCAATGTTATTATATAATTTGTTTACCAAAATAAGAGAGAAAATAAGCAAATTAATACTTACTCTATGTACAGAGCTCAACTTGTGCTGACATTCACCTTCACAGAAATGTGCCTGTCTCAGCTGCTCAGGGGTAACTATGCACCAGTCTCTGGCGAAATCGCGGTTCTCCCTCCCGAGGATGTGCTCTGCCTATCCAAAGGTGAATACCTATTGTCCCGAGTGCGTTTGGGCGGTACTACAATCTGTCTCAGTCAGGCTTCATTCTGCAGCTTATTTTCTTGACCATGCCATCCACTGAGGTTGATTCTTGTTCCGCACTTGCCCCTTTATGTCCTTTCATTCACCTTTCGAAAGGATACATGCATCGAAAGCAAAGCGGACCACATAATTTCACTTCCCCAGGCAAGACGTACAGCTTAAACGAGATCATGAGCGTGCAAGAAAGGACGTGAAGAAAATACTCTCTATCTAGTAAGCCTTAACGTCCTCGGACAGAGATCCTCTTGCAATTTATCTAGTCTCCTTCCCACCTTAGCCTCTCGCGATGAGATGTGACCGAAGAAAGAAACTAACCTCGGAGCACAGCCTCTCTCCATGTGACGCAGGCCTCAATTGACCCCGAATGACGGCAATAAAAAGTGCCGTACCTCAAGCATAAGGATAATCATCTGTGATTTAGTCCGACTCAGCCTTACGCTCTTTTAGGTTCCCCAAGGGTGGAAATTAGAACAATACCCTCCTAGAACTCTAGCTGGATGAGTGTCTCCACACAATGTGTCTTTTCTTTCCGTGGTTAATGTATAACATGCTGCTGAAATGTCCCGTCTTTCTATCTCATCCGTCTTGTAGGAGTGTATACTCCAGTTTGAACCTCCCAGCACGCACCAAATCGCTTTCGCGGCGTTTAATCCATCTTTTAGTATTGCGTGGCTGCAACGCAACGTTCCAACAAGACTTTGTCCCAGCATTCTTTCGACCTGCATGAAAATCAATACAATGTCGAATAGCTCTATAACGCCTGATATCTAAGTAGTCACGCCATCTGTACGTACTCGGCCGCAGCAGTGGTTTCTGCCTTCCTCTGCCTCACCTCGAGCCTATCGACTTCCTTTGACATCTTTCCGATGCGTCTTCAATCTTCCCGGCTCTCCGGAGTGTAGCCCACGCCTTCCGCCGAGGTGCTCGTTTTCCGATGCGCTTCGTCTTGCCACATCTTTCGTGTGGCTCTCCTTTTGCACGTCTTCCCTTGATTATTCGTCCCATCTTCTTTCCCATGAATTCTTTATACATTTTTACCTCTCATATTTTTTCCCTGTCTAAATGTGGTTTTGAAAGCAGTCTCCCACTCTTGTTGGCCGCCAAGTGCCTCCTGCCCTGCGCTTCCAGACTATGGATGCCTCACGGGTAAAATGTACTTCTGTAACCAACGTAGTCATTCTTGTTGCGAGTCATGAAGCCTAATACCGTGAGGTGTTTTTCGGAGGCATACCCTCACAGCCACGATGTCCAGCCAGTAGCGTTCAACCCATAACGTACTCAAGAGCGTGATAGCTGGTTATGGTCCACAAAACCACGGCACGCAGTAAATGCGACTTCTCGGGCATGGGCGCATCCCATGTTCTCTCTGTCTCAAACAAGAATTGAGAAATCTTTAACAAGAGGTTCTAAAAAGACATCCTTATGCAAACGTTTCCAGCGTCACCGCCTATAAGCAACGTTGACATCTTGAACTCTCTTCCTTACCAGACCCGGTGGAAGGTTCCAGTCACCTTCCAAACCAGCCACCTGTGATGTTTGAATTTTTGTCTTTTGTCAGCTCAAAGTCGTGAAACATTAACATGATTCTTGGATCACCTTTAATTTCACAAGAAATTGTTATCTATATCTCCAACTGGTCTGGGATGGTAGCTCTAATCTTTTCTTCTAGTGATATAATTTCTATCAAATCTTTCCTGACTAGCAAGCCTCGATTAAAACAATGCTTCAAATCCAGGATGTGAGTACCTATTCTTATTTCTTTGAACAATTCTCTCATTGCACTTCCATCATCCAACTTTCCATCTGAGTGCTTTCTAAATGAGACCCATACTCATCCTTGTGCTGCAGTCCGATAAAGAATATGGGCCATTGTTACATGCAATGTATCTTTGTGTACCCCGAACCCATCGTTTCTAACCGATGTACTCTTTGTCTCACGATATGTACTCCTCGCACATCTAGATTACCCTCTTTGGGAAGCATGTCCTTTAACAAGGGTAACAGTTCAATTAAAAAACATGTGGATGCTTGCCAGTGCTTACTCTTTTCAGCTTGAACAACCGCACAATTGCAGGACAAACACATGAAGGTTGGGACATCCTAATCGATATAAGGGCTTTTCGACGATCTTCAAGCTATTTTAAACTTCATAGGGTCATCCTCGCGAACTCTCTGCAGCCTCGCATCATAGTGTCCGGTAGCATCATGTTGGAGTTCCCGTTCCAAATCTTCGTTCCGGGAGCGTCAAGTTGGGAGATCCCATTTCAGTGTTGTCCCAGGCATGTCATGTTGCTGGCAAGTTGATGCTGCCCACTACTAGTTCTTGCATTCATCCTTTTCCCCATTGACTTATTCCAAATAATATACGTTTGATCTATTCCCATTTCTGAATAAATGATCTTCTACGGTCACTAGCCTGAGCATGCACAGAGATTTGAACAATCCGTGCATGGACAGCAACATAAGAAATTCATCATATATCTCCCCCTCTCTATTGAGATGGTTATTATCATAGCTTTCGCGGCTCCCTTCTCTAATTTCTGGTTCTGCTCTGATCTTTCATCCATATTTATCCTTCATGACAAAGAGAACAGTAGATCAATTACCTCTGCCCATCTCTATAAGCTTACCAGTGGTATTATATATAATAATCACTAATCATGGCTCCTACCAAATGCAGTCACCTGTGTCCAAAGTTCATAAATCACTACATTTGACTCAATCTTTCATGGAAAATAATAGCATGATAGATCAGCTAATGCTAAAACCAGTATGCAAGACCACATAACTTGTGTGGCTACTTGATAAGATTGAACCTGCAATGCAAACAAGACCGTTACACCATCCCTAAATCTTGTGACCAGCAGTACAACTGGAGTATCCCCGATAAACCTACGTAGTAGCACATACAAGACAAGGCCAGGTACGCGATAGTTTTTAGCAGACAAAGTTTTGGACTTAGAATACCAATGGGTTCAAATATGGTCTTTAGCAAAATCTCTACCAGGTGACAGGCAAAATTATTAAATACTTTGTTGAAGGAGAAAGCGTGAAGTCATAAGTACAACAATAATATGGACCTCACATCAAATATGATTCCACATACTTAGGTGTAGACATCAAATCAGACCTTTTTGTTTAGTTTAATCTAGCGTGCTGATTATCTTTGAGAATATACCCAATAAGTTGATTAAATCTCACTTGCTCTTGATTCAAGCACTCAAGTTTGACAGCAGAAAAACTACATAAGATACTCAGGTTAAGTTCTTATACAAAGATTTGCCTCGATT
>JAJJWW010019518.1:0-58321 GCA_023531295.1 Papaver armeniacum
ATATTTTTGGTTTGGTGCTACGATTTCTTTTTGTTTTATGATTAACGAGCGGGAACTTCTCCACGGCATACTTGCCAAGCAGTTGTGACTAGTGCCAAGGATATATAAGGAAGTACTTTGGGTACATAAAATAGGTTACACATTTGGGAATGATTTTCTACTTAAATAATAAAAGAAATGATTTCTTCTTGCTTATTTCAGGAAGCATGGGCACATATCAATAAATAATTTCAAAACATGGAGCATTAGTTTTTCCAAATGAAAAAGAAGAAATTCTTGATTCTCTGCGCCAGGGCTTACTTTTCTTTTTTAACACGTATTTTATTTGGTGTGATGTGGCTCCGCTTCGCCTCGTCGTGCATTTTTATGACCGGTGTCGCAGAGATTTGCCCGTCGGTGCATTTTGATTTAGTGTTATTTAGAAGCCGCCTCGTCCCGTCGCTTTGGTCTTTTGATTTAGTGTGGCTCGGCTTTGCCTCGCGAATCCAGATTCATTTTTTATTTGGTTTAGCTCGGCCGCCTCGCCTTATCGCGACTGGCATTTTGATTTGGTGTGGATCGGTTTCAGCACTCAAGCCCCATCGCGCAGCACATTTTTGATTTGGTGTGGCTCAAGCGTTGCCTCGCCCTAATCGCTTTGGATTTTTGTTTGGTGTGGCATCGGCTTCGCACTACGCCCGTACCAATGCATTTTTTGATTTGGTGTCAGCGGCTTCGCCTTACCCCTTCTTGATGCATTTTTATTTTGGTGCATACATGTTTGATCAAAATTGGAGAGAAAACATTAGACTAAAGATCAAATTTGATACTAAGAAAACATCCAAATAGTTTCTATCTTTGTGTATACGACTATTCCGAAGTTTTGGAAGAGACACATGCTACACGCAGGGTAATTAGGGTAATTATCTGGTACGTCACCATTTCGCCGCGCGAAGTCGGTGGCGCGCGATCGTGAACCCTCCTTTCGCCCGGTTCGCCGCGGTCAATATCCTTGACAGGTCGTTTCCCGGCCGCTGCCGTCATGCTGCCAAATCGGCCATCAAAACAACCTATACGGCACCCATTTGTTAACATGTCACTTTGTGCCGAAATTACCTCGGTTGAGCATATGAGCTCCATAAACGGGCCTTTGTCGATTATTGCCTTTCTCTCTCTCCTTCCACCCGCTTTTTTCTGTCTATACGCCGTCGAGGACAAACAAAATGCGGCAAGCGAATTGGAGGCTGTTGGAGTCTCAAGTATGAATTACGGGTTAAATAGTGTAATCACAGTGGATATAACAACAAAATATGCGAGGTTAAAAACGGTATAAAGGCAACGTATAGGATCACACCCGAGTTTATCATGAAGTATGTGTGCAGAATTCCAGCGTCTTGTAAATTTCGTTACTATGATGAGTAAACTTACATCGTCTTGGATGACATGAGGCATTGTCGAGAAAACTTCATTCCTGTGTCTCACTCGACAGGTGACCAAAGCATGACTTTTACGATGGCCTTGATGAAAAAGAAGAAAAAAGCAAGAAGCATAGACTCGAATGAGATTCGAGATTGCATTTTTGTACTAATTGAGCTAACAACTTTATGAGTTGCTTTGAGAAAGAGTGAATCTATGCCATTAGAATCAGGCGGATGGTAGAGCTAGAGTGGCTTGTAAAAGCTACGAAGCTATGAAAAATGTTCGGTTAGAACGGGCATTTTGTATTTTACCACTGTAAGAGGCGACAATGTTTGACAGTGAGATATTTGAAATTTGTCAAAAAGCGTTACTGCCTTAATAATCATGAAGTGTCGTCGAGTGTGATTATAATTTACTTACGTGGTACGGCGCATCATAAGTTGCATCGATGCATGAGTTATACTAAATTTTGCTTAGGTGGTAAACATCTTTGCGGTGAGTCGTTAACCGCAAAAATCACATTTAGAATGTTGAATTTTAACAATCAAGCAAAATAAAAAGAATAATATGACGAATATCGGTTCACATATAGAGAGCGAGTTTAATGTTGGTTAGTGGTGGCAAGTTTTGCCTTGGACATACGTTCCACATTTATATGCAATGTACTCTGCATAGTCCATTTCGAGTGGCAATATCCAGTCCGAGTCGCTCGAGGTTCCGCATCAAAGGAGAAAGGCATGCCAATCTGTTGCCACCTCGGAAGAGGTGGCACCATGGGTTCCCAAAGATGCACTCTCTTCCCGATTGTTTTCGATGAGCTCCTTAAAGATGTCTAAATGCTTGGTGACCATACTAATAATCGCCTTCACAAAAAATAACAATGGCATTGCCCGATCACCTAGCAGGTGCTTGATAATTTTCACTGCATGTGCATGGCAGAGTGCAAAACCTTTGCGTTCATTTATATTGGAACTTTAAAATTCTTGTGTAATAGATAAATGCCCAGAATCGATAGCCTAAATTTGCCAGATTTTGTATCCAAATGCAAGACACAACTAAGGAAGCAAGCAGAGAACTCTTTATGCGCGAATGGAAAAAGAAAAAGCATGCATTTGTAAGAACAATTAATTGGTGATTATCATTGCAGAAGCTTAGTTTAAGTTGTTACTGCTCGTGAGGTGGGTGGGGAATCTGCCTACGGAGTTGAAGCTAGCGTAGAGATACGCAGGTTGCACGATGTATAGGCCGCATGCAGCGAGTGCCAGTCAGAGTGGTAAGCTACATCTTACAGGACACGGTGCATCATTTAAATCAATGAAAATTTTATACATAATCCAAGGGCACAAAACATAATCAAGTATTAGCTACATCTAACGAGACCATGGGTACGTCGTTTAAATCGGTGAGAATTTTATACATAATCAAAGGCCACAAAACAGCATGACCCTGCACGCAACAAATTTCTAATATCAAAATAGAAAACTTAAAAATCAAGAAAGAAACCCTTAAATCCTTTTGCGCCCAAATCTGCCTGATTTTGGTCAGTCAATACGGAGGCTTAGGAGCTGAACCCACAATCGGATTTAAAAATACATAACCTAACCTAAAAGAAAATTGAATCGGACTCGGATGAAACATAGCAAAAAAATAAGAAAACATAGCAAATTGTTACCTTGACAATTACTTTTGCATCCTAAATCCAAGTCGACGAGGAATTTTTTCCAAATCCTTTTTGCATGATACTACAGTTTTGATCAATCAATATCAGGTTTGATCAATCAATATCAGGCTTAGGGTAAACCCTGATCGGTTTAAAAATGTATAATAACCTAAAACAAGATTAAACAGACTTGGATGAAACATAAGAAAAATAAGCACGAGAAAATTGTGCCGTGACTACTTTTGCATCTAAATCCAGATCAAAGGGAAATTTTTTCAAAGTTCTAGGCAAAGTTGTTGAAGAAAAAAGAGAATGAGGTTTTAGGTTTTACTTCCAATCTGCTGAAAAAGATCCGCAGGAGAAGAAGTTAAAGTTAATTCTTGATCACCCAATAGTGGGGTAAAGTTAATTCTTATATTCCTATCCTTACATGAATCCCGGAAGAAGAACCTAGCAGAAAAGAACCCTAGCGCAGGAGGAGAATAGAGAGAGCGAGTTTTCTTCTTTTTTATGTTTCAGAAAGAATGTTTTTATGCCTTTTTTTAGATAGAAAAAGTTTTTAGTGTTACATTCATATAATTTGACAAAAGTGGAATGGAGAATTTTCAAGGGGGCGGTGACGCTCACCCAAAAGTGGGTATTCTCACCGCGCGACGCATGGCCTCGCATGGCTTAGGGCTTTAAAGGAGTTGATGTGATTGATCAAGAACACTCAATCACCAATCATGGGTTTAACGGTTCACTGCCAAAGACAAGTTTCGGGCTTCTACTCTCTGTAGTATAGTGCATAGTCACACTAGCTTTCCAAAATTCAGGTTGACTAGGTACTAGGATCGGTTCCCCCACCTATATATGGTATCTAACTTAAACGTGTTGCACATGTCCATAGGATCGGTTCCCCTTTGCCTAAACGTGTTGCACATGTGTCCATGAGGATCGGTTCCCCTTTACGCTGGATGACATGCGCCCCATACAAGGATCGATTCCCCTTTGTGATGTGTCGCACCTCTTACTCAGGATCGGTTTCCCTTTACCCGTAGTCGGTCTTACAAAATCACAAACTCAGTCGTACCATCTCATGTGATTACTTAAGATCGGTTGTCAGCTAATAAAAGTCATACGCATACAAAAGTCGAGGCCTCTGTGAAGTAGTTTCTAAGAACACAAACAAGTCATGAGCGGTTATACTAATCACACATATTGGTTGTTCAAGATATGCGATGAATAACAATACCAATAACACCACAGCGATTTCGTCCTAGTTCACAAAACAAGTTTCATGAATTTACTTCCTTAAAACACATGTAAAACATTGTTTCCTAGGATTAAATCCCTCACCTCATACCCATACATAATCACAATAGCATTTAACGACTATGTCGATGTCTTATCTACAAAGTTTAATGGTTAAGCGATACACCTTCGTATTGTATTCCTTAATGCTAAAACATGCCGCACCTCATACAAGGATCGATTCCCTTTGTGATGTGTTGCACCTCTTACTAGGATCGGTTCCCCTTTACCGTAGTCGGTCTTACAAAATCACAAACTCGATCATACCATCTCATGTGATTACTTAAGATCGGTTTCACTAATAAAAGTCATACCAATACAAAAGTCAGGCCTCTGTGAGTAGTTTTACCAAGAACACAAACAAGTCATGAGCGGTTATACTAATCACACATATTGGTTGTTCACAAGATATGCAATGAATAACAATACCAATAACACCTGGCGATTTCCTTTTCGATTCACAAAACAAGTTCATGAATTTACTTCCTTAAAACACATGTAAAACATTGTTTCCTAGGATGAAATCCTCACCTCATACCCATACATAATCACAATAGCATTTAAACGATTATGTCGATGTCTTATTTACAAAGTTTAATGGTTAAGCAATACACCTCGTATTATTTTCCTTAATACTATGTCTAACTAGAGTGTTCATGCTTCGCAATTTTGTTTTCAATATGCACGACTTGAAAGATACGTTAGGGAATGAAACAGTTCAAGTCAAATATCACTAACCTCAAGTGGAAGGATGATGTTGTCATTGTAGCTTCTTACTTCTTCACTTATTCAAGTCTTCGCAATACTTGTAATGTCTCATATCCTAATACTTTCAAGCTAACCTATACGAAGTTGACTCTAGTACATAATCAAGCGACTCTTTAAATGAGTTTTGATTCACTAAAATATGACAACCAAACTTGACATACCAACGCTTGGTGGGTTCAACCGAGCTATGCTCTAACATTCTTCTTCTTCTTCTTCTTCTTCTTCTTCTTCTTCTTCATTATTTCCCATTTTCATGAAAAACCATTAAAAAACTATTAACCCTAGCTAGGTTAGCATTCTCTATCTTTTATCCTTCAATTCGCTGTGAAATAAATGAATTAAGCTGTGAATAATTCGTAAACCGTAATTAGGGAAAATTCTACTATTGAGAATTTAGGCAGAACATCCAAACCTTATTTGAATCAAACATCCAAAAAGATAATCTTAATTTACAATCAACAAATTTGGTATAATTTTATGACTTTTATTTGTTTCAAATTTATCAAAACCAACAAAAATATTCAATTTATTTATTTAGTTTTGTTAATAAATCATACTTAATGTGTTAATAATCATGGAGTATTCAATCTATCGATGAAATTCATTTCATCTAGTCGTCCAGACTGCGACATGCCATAACTGTCATAGTCATCTAGAAGTGGGCGTTTACAAGTTTTTAATTTCTTGAAATGTAGTCATCACCACATAAAGTACTACAGAAAGTTGTGGTCGTCAAAATATGATAGTCCCGAACTGTTTTATTCTTCAAGAAGTTGGTGACCACAAACTTATGAATTATCATTTTCTGAATTTTAGGAACAGTCAAACAAGTTCCACTGAATTTCTCTTTCTCAGAAAAGAAAAGATGGGTGAAGGTGGTGGCTGGTGGGTTTAGATGGGTGGATATGGAGTAAAGAAGATGGTGGGTGGGTGGTGCTGATATAGAAGAAAAAATAATTTATAACTTGGGTTTTTTTCTTTTATTGTTCGATGGAAATAAAAAGTCACAAAGGTAGTATTTAGGATATTTTAGAATTTATATGGGTGGTAAATATGATAAGTGGGGGTGGTAATTTATGTGAGTGGCAAATAGGAAAAATGCAGGTGGTGAATAGGGAAACCTTTCATTATAATTCCGTAGTTTTCGTACCTTTTCCAATTTATATTGACAAAAGGGGGAGAATTATTTGGTAGTTCACACTACACACATATGGTTTACGGATCATTATGTAAGGGGGAGTGGTTTTCACTGTAAGATTGCAGTATTGACTAAGGGGGAGTATACATATCACCATAGTATTATATCAAAGTTGTGATGCAATTGGACTTTGATTCGATATAATAATACTATGACATTGTATAACAATGATTGAGAACATTTGTTTATTGTTATGGCTACGAATCTTCAACAACAATGATGTTGAGTTGAACACGTTCAGAATAGCTGGAGTATTTGGAGTAGCGAAGAATTCAAGGAATGTTGAAGAGCCAAGGAAATCAATCATGATGGATGAGAAGCTACAAAGTTTATTTATTTTGTAATCCATATGTATTGATAGTTTTGTCACTAAAATTGACAAAGGGAAAGATTTTTAGAGCACTGCTCGGTCGAACTCGCAAGCGTTGCTATCTCAAGCTTGTTTGTCAAGTTTAGTTGATTAAAAATTTATACTTGATGGTTTCTAGTCTACTTATATCTATGTCTCAGATTAGGATATAATGTGTAGTTGAGCTTTAGACTTCACGACGTTCACCAATTAAAGAAAAAGATCTACTTAAGAGCTTGGAGGAACTTCATCAACAAAAGGTATGTGAAGACTAAAATTTATCTATCACTCAGAAGTCTATTCTACTCTATCTTCTAATGAGACTAAGTCGTATATATATATAGACTTTTACATTATACACATTTGATATTTTGAGCTAAGTTTATCTCGTTTATCTATTTCTAGAAATATGTGTTGGAAGCTTTTAGCTTTAGCTAAGTTCATCGTATACTTGACGAGTTTAGTTGGAGACAATTTATTTGTTGGAAACTAAATATTAAGTCAAAGATGATCACGTGAAAATTACCTTGAACATCTTACATGATTTGTGTGAGACAGTCATCGGATGTTAGCTTGGGAAGTTTCGTATTGATCATTCGATCACGTGAAAATTACTTGAAGATAATGGTATGTGTGAGATTACCATTGTCGTCTTCTAAGGATGTTTCAATGAGATTTTAGAACAATTACCCATGTCTGGATACAACACGGTATGCATACCTAGTATGCGAACTGTATTGTGATGATTCAGGTCCGGAACTCTTGTTTGCGTACCTAGTATACGAACGATTTTACCTGATCGAGTTGGGTCCGGAACGGTTGTTCGTGAACCGGGTTTGCGAACGGCTTGAATAGGCCAAGGTCTGGAGATGATGTTCGCGTACCTAGTTTGCGAATACAATGGTTAAGTTCTAAAATCGGTAATGTATGATTCTCATACACATGAACTAAAACATTTATGATTTAAGGAATGCAAATTAACTTTGCAAACCGTGGCTTAATGTTCATGAATTGATTCTTGTATAAGTACTTTGTACGATTACGAATCAATCCGATTTTGTTTCAATTTGTTCATATATATTACTATGAGATAGTGAACAACTGAATAACTATATTTTAAACACAATTAGATTCATTTGATTATCTTTCATGATTGATTGATCATCATATTTGATCTAGAAGTGTTAGATGAATATGGTTAAGACAAAATTGTTCATATGGCTAACTTCGGTTAACAGTTATTGAGCCAAATCAATATACACGTTTAGGTACGGTTACCCATATCTAAATATAAGTAGATTTCATTTGTGTGTAACAAGCTAAGACCATCTAACAGTGAAGATTGATTACTTAATTTCTAAGCAGACTTAGCTTGAATCTTAAATCAGGAGTTCATCTAACAATGAATATTGAATGCTTTGTTACTAAGCTATCTTAGCTTTGATTGTAAGCAACCCTAATTGAAAGGCTATATAAGGCAGAACTCTAGCAACTGGAAAACCTAATCCCGGTACTTTCCCGTGTCCTAGTTGCAAACTAGAGTCGATTCTCCTTTAACCTAGGTTTTTCCAAAACCATTATTAAGTTAACGACTTGAAGACTTCATTTGGGATTCGTGAAGCCATATCCAACTATTTACTCTGTAGTTGCGCATTTTGATCTTACTTGTTCTATCGTATTGAGTTTTATCTTCTCTAAGATTTAATCGAGATTTTCTCCGATATATAAGATATAAAAAGTAATCACAACGGTTCTTCATCTCAGACTCTTGTGATTCCGCAATAACTTCTTCAGTTAATCAGTAAGGTTATTGTGAGGTGACTGATATTTCTAGGCTGCTCTATGGGAGTATAAGACCGGATTATCAGTTGGTTTATGTTCACCTTGATCTTTGTATCAAAAGACGGAACAAAAACCGAATAAAGAATAGACATATATGTGTGAGACAAATTTGTTTATAAGTCTTCGACTTTGGGTCGTAGCAACTCTTAGTTGTGGGTGAGATCAGCTAAGGGAATCAAGTGCGCATAATCCGACGTGGTTCTAGAGGCATAAGGAATGCGAATGTACCTTAATCGGTGTGATACTTGGTTATTAGGGCTCAACTACATTCCAGTCCGAAGTTAACTTGTACTAGGCTAGTGTCTATAGCGTCTTAATACAGTGTGGTGTTCAAAGCTGGACTAGGTCCTGGGTTTTTATCTGCATTTGCGGTTTCCTCGTTAACAAAATTTTTGGTGTCTGTGTTATTTCTTTTCCGCATTATATTTGTTTATATAATTAAAATATCACAGGTTGTGCGTAGTTCAATCAGTTGATAAATTCGACCTTGTTTGTTGGATATAACTTGATTGACACTTGGGCATTGGTCTTTGATACCGTCCAAGTTATTTCTCATATCAATCAGGCTCACAGATTTCTATCTTTTTGATTTGCTGATCTTGTTGAGAAAAAGAGATAAAGCTCTTTGATATATTTCTTGATTGAGTCTCACTTTTAAGTTGGTGCTCTCGGAATTATATTGGAGTTTAGTCCATACAGATTGCCGAACAAATTATTGGGTGTGGTTGTTATACCCCGGCTTTTTCAGATGGTATTAAATACAGTTTGAAGAGTTTTTTAGTTCTTGCATTTTCATTATCGGATATCGTATCGAAAGTTTCAAAAACATTAACCCAAAACCGGTCACGAGTTTGATCTACAACAACATGAACAGTTGTAACATGGATCCATTCTTGCACAAGAGCAACATCTTCTTATTTGGTGAATACCTGTATATTTTTCCAATGAATGAAATATTATGTTTGGACAGTTTCATTTGCAGAATGATTTCCTTTATATAGACAAATGAAGAAAAACATCTTGAACTCAAAAAACTAGATGTTAAATATAAAACGACCCATTACAAACAAAAAACTAGCCGTTATAAATAAAATAAGTCGCTAAAAGTAAAAAACAACAACTAGTCATTATGAAATTCGATAAACTATTTATTCAAAACATGAAATAAGTTTTCATTTCTAGTATATGGATTCGCATGCTGCGATAACCATATATATATATATCATCTCTTTGTGCTTCATAATAGGATCTTCATAGGTTGTCCTACTTTGATGGGGTTGTTCAGACGCATTTTGAGGATGGTAGCCAATCCCATCTTGACTTTTTGGTGCAAAAAAAATCCGACGATAGACTTGAATCACGAGAGTAGACTGGGGTAGACGACTCACATGTGATGTATATACTGGTTGATACTCTTTGACAAAAGGTATATGTGCAAAATCACCTTTGTGATGGAGTTGGTATTGCAAATCCTTTGTATAGTCGAACATGAATTGTTCTATAGTCAGCCTATGTCGTCGCTCATTCTCAGCCAATCAACACCATATCTCTTGCAAACACCAAAAAAAAAAAGATCAGTTTTTCTTCTGGTAACACAAAAGTACATCACAAACTTAGCATAAAAGCATAAATATTACAAGTGATACTCACTTTTGTACCCCAATTGACATTATAATTGGGTTTACAAGATTCAATCAAATACTCGCTTCTAAAAGATCTCATTACTGGCCTATTATCCGCGTCGAATATTTGGATAAAAGGATTTGTTGGTATATGTGGAAGAGATGACGTTCGGACGGCATCAACTCTTATGTATATATGGATTGCACACGCAGTGTTGGGCGACGTACATAAGCATTAGGATCTTGCAAACCACACATATCTATTTCATTCGTGCTCAATTATACTAGAGTACTTCCCAACTGAATTTCGACTCCACCATTCCATGTACTCAAAATCTTGTACTTGTATGAAATGCAAGGAATTACGACATGTGTTGTTGTACAAGTAGTTGATGGTGACGATTACCATTGAATCAGGTAGGCTGACCGGTATTATTGTAATTCCAACAACTTTTTTGAGACACCGTTGCTCAGGTACAAGCCATTGTTTCCAAAAAGATCATAAAATACCATACATGTTTCTGGGAGTTGTTTTGCAAGTCTCACCTCGTTATTAGTTTGGCATTTATTGTCCTCCCACGACCTTCATATTACTTGATTGAATGAGAAGTTGTCTATTTGGTTACGCATAGTTACTAATGTATGGCAACTGATATCATGTTGTTTACCTCTTCATTTATCTTTTTGCCTATCATCATATAACTGACCCGCCGGCCATGAATCCAGATGGGATATAGACATCGGAAATATGCCCAAAATCAAAGCTGCAAAATCATTAAAGATTAAAAGATTATTTACGACTAACAATATTATACGTCCAACAATAATAACAAAGTAAAGAAAATAGATTTACAAGTGTGTATGAATATTTTATCATTAATAGATATGAAAAGAACTGCAGCTCAGCCATGTCGCTCGTTATTCCCGTACCCTACCCCCATAATATACGACCATAAATGGCCGAACCCCAATCATAAGTACGCAGTATACCCACATCCCTGAATATCGGTAATCATTGTTTCAAAACAACATCGTTTTTTATGGGAAAAGTATATACCCCACAACCTACATCAAAAACTACCTTGACATTTGTTTTTGAGTTTCAATATTGTTTACTTGGTTGGCCCTATTGTCAAGAAACAATTTTATCACACTAATCGTGATCTTGTTGCGTTGTTTCACAAGTTCCTTTCTTAACTTGACTTTGTTTATGGGTGTAACTTATTTTAAACGTACTTCTCTTGGTGTCTCTCATTCCTACCTTTTCTTTTCGCACCCGTACCAATGTACGGGAGCAAACAATCTATGGTTTCGGGACCAAGTGCATGTCACTCTATATCACTCAATGGTTGTTGCAAACATATGGGGGATTCCTTGGCCAATGGGAATTCCTGATAGTTGTGTGAAGTCTAATAGTGTAAACCCTATTTCAAAACTAGGAAAGTGAAATGTATTGGTGGTATGCCACCACCTTTTGAATATACCACTAGCTAGGCCCAAGTCGTTTTGTTTTAGATAATGTATTCTAAATATTGATCCAAACGTACAATTGCCGACAATTTTTCTAGCATGAGCATTTTTGCAAATGACGACATACAACTCACTAATATTGCTTGTGCTACCTTGATGTCTACTTTTTTCAAACCTATCATTTCCCTTGGGGCATTTTAACTTATGTTCATTATTATACCTCGAAGAAACCGGATTTGTAGAACGCATAATCATATGAGAATTACCCAAATACCTCTAATCCCACAACACACATATACATAATTACGTTCCAACATATTGGTTCAATCAACAATAAAAAAACAACACATTGGTTCAATCAACAATCAATTTTAATCACATAATTCATCATAAAACAAGTAATAATCAAGGTTTCTTAAGTACATCTATGTCATACAACATAACAAATCAACTTAATATAAAAAATTCATGATTATGTATAAAAAAGATTAACTTCAAAGCCTAACATTAGAATGACTTATCTTTGATGATTTTGTAAATAAAATTGAAAAATGAAGAATGCAATAGAATCACATTTGAGTGGATCAAACCCTTTTAATTTCCACGAACAAATCATACAAAATCATCATCAAAATCAAAAGTGGGTAAAAAAAGTTTGAAAGAAAAATAAATAGAGAGTGAAAAAGAAGATAACTGATCCGAGCGTCTTCTGGATGTTCACGCTCCAGAAACGGAAACTGAGTATCCGCCCGAGTCAAGTCAATTCGTTGACCTGGACGGATACTCGATTTCCGTTTGGCGCTATTTACACTACTAAGGATGCCATGACGCCATAGTGACGTTGGCCTAAGACCCATTTCGCTTAGCTTCAAATAAGCTATAGCTAAGGGAAATCCTTGACCATTGTGCTCGACCTTATCAATCATTCCTAATCTTCGCCATCTCTTTAAATCTATACTAAATTATACTCTCTTTGTTCCTAAAAAAGAGTCACTATTGGTTTTTTAATTTGGCATATTTTGGGGCTAAAATGAAAAAGTGATAGTACGTCTTTTTTAGAAACGAAGGTAGCTAGTAACTAATAATTATACTTTATACTGTCATTTATATTTATGGATAGCCTGTTTTCATTATATTGATCCCTTATTTTCAAGTATGTAATATGAACAAAAACAAATCATATTGCACGATTTAGAGGTTGAACTCAACGATAAATAAGTTTTTGTCAATGACAAACCCGAATCAGGATATCCGACCGGATAATTTTCGATGACTTTGACAGTTTTTTAATGAAAATAATAAAGAAGACTCGAATATGAGAGGCACTAATACTAATAAGTTCCACGGGCTAGATTGAGCTGCTAGATTAGCCCAAAAGTGTTGTGGTTCAAAAAAAAAAAGTGTTGTCTATTTGTTAACATTAGTTCTCTCTCCTAGCATTTGCTCGCATGTGAAGTAGTAGCGATATAGTTGCGCCAAATGGTTCAACGCAACAAAAATTACCTATTCGCGGAATGGTTCAACATCTAGATTTATTTTTTGATCTGACGGCTGAGATTGGTTGCGCTGAACCATTCAACGTAACCTAAATCCACTTTTCGCTGAATGATTCTGCGCAACTTCCTAAACCTACTTTTCGCTAAATGATTCAGCACATCTAGTATGCTAAATTAGCACACCATAGGACTAAGCCTAACAGGATCAAACTCCGATTACTCGTTGTATTTTACTTGCCCAGGCTGACGTGGATGGCCAATCTAGCCGCTAGATATCTTTCCCATAAGACTTAGCCTTAAAAATTAAATTTATTTCAGATATTGTGAAAGGGTGGAAATAAGAAAAGTGTAGGTGGTAAACAGGGAGAACCCTTGTAAATTGTAATGTCCTTGCCAAAAACCAACAAACAAAAACCTGAGAGAAAGAACAGATCGAGATCTTTCTTAACCTTGTCCAAAATCAAAATATCCAAAACTCGACCCAGCTTTTTTTAATCGATTCATTGGTTCCTTTTCTCTCCACACCATTAAGAAGAAGGAGAAGGAAGGAAGAATTACTTGTTTGAATCAGTAGTTGGTCTTTTCTGGATCAGTCTTACCAGATCCAAGAAAATGGTGCTTACCTCAGCGTTAAGAGATTATGTAACAAGGATGTTACAGGATATCTCTGGGATGAAAGTTCTCATCCTTGATTCTCAAACGGTAATTCCAATCTCTTTAATCGTCAGTATATTTTTATTTCTTGATTTGTGAAAATAAAATTGCATCTAAATTTGATCGCACAAGTTTTGATTTTAAGTGAAAATCTATTCAGAATTGTATAATTTAGTTTCAGTTCGTGCTGGTGGTGTTGAGTATGATTCAAGTGTACATGGCTTTTGTATCTTGTGATTTGTGCCACTTATGAACCGACTAAGAAACCCTAAACTAGCATGTATTGGTTTTCTGTCATTAAGGATTTTGCTGTTCTTAGATGATTGCATGTACAAATTTTGATGAAACTGACTTGATGTTTATATTCAGGTTAGTATTGTAAGTGTTGTGTTTTCACAATCAGAGTTACTTCAGAAAGAAGTTTTCCTGGTTGAATTGGTGGATTCAACATCCAAAGAATCTATGTCACATCTCAAAGCTGTTTATTTCCTAAGACCAACATCAGAAAATATTCAACACTTGCGACGACAAATAGCTAATCCAAGATTCGGAGAATATCACTTGTGTAAGCTCCTTTTCATGTTAATTCAGTTTATTATTATAATTTATGCTTATTTTGAATGTTTTGAATAGTAACCGTTTGGTATTATGCCTATATACATATATTAATTCCGGTTTATGAGTCTAGATCATGTAAACTGTGCCAAGATATGTATATGTTCTCCTGTCATTTGGCCCAGTCTTGGCTTAAACAAAAACACTTCTCAATACAAACAAACATCATTTGGTTCTTAATAGTTAATTTATGATACAGAAGGATTATTTTTCTGTCAGTTTTTTCCGTTGCTTTATCTAAAAGTGAGATAATTGAACGTTTTATATATGAATAGTACATTTATGATTTCTTAAAGATCATCTTGCATTTGTAAGCAATTATATGTTTTTGGACAGTTTTCTCCAATATCATGAAGGACACTCAGATTCATGTACTGGCTGACTCGGATGAGCAAGAGGTTGTACAGCAAGTTCAGGTGAGTCCTCCCAGGTCTATTGCAGTTATACTTTCCATTGTAGGCTTTTTTTATTCTTTTGATTTGGCCAATTGTTCTCCCTAAACTTTCTGTCCTTTAACAAAGCTGTGGTGCTCACCCTTCTCACGAAATTTAATCTCTTCCTAGAAAGTTTCAGGTACCTTATGTTGCATTATTACCATACTAGAGATGTCGTGAAAACTATAGAAAGTGTAATATGTACTATTTGGGCACTTTCAAAACTATGCTGTTTGAGAATTTGTACCATAAGTTGGAGGGGCAGCGCTATGGAGCACTGAGACTTAGATTTTGGACAAATACACTCATATCACATAGGTATGTTTGCGTGGAGAAATGCTAAAACTTAAAAAAAAATTTTGATAGCCATCAAATTATTGAATCCAATATGCATTTTCCTTGAGATTTAGAATGTCGTAGGTGAAGAATCTTATAGAACCAATAACAGAAGCAAAAAGAAGAAGCCATGTGAAGCGAAGGAGAATAATATGCGAGTACAATTAGTTTTAGAAACTAGTCTACTTCTCATGCAGGATACTTTGAGCGACATAATCTGCCTGATAACTCTCTGTATCGGGTGACTTGTGGACATGGAGTGCAGTACCTTTTTTCTACCTTTAATGGGAGGTGTAGCGAGAAACTTTCATAGATTGAGTGGGAGTATGGTATCCAATATGCATTCTCCATGAGATTTAGAATGTTTTAGGTGAAGAATCTTATAGAACCAATAACAGAAGCAAAAGAAGAAGCTATGTGAAGTGAAGAAGCATAATATGTTAGTAACTTATCTTATTAATGGGGCAATTAGTTTTAGAATCTAGTCTACTTTACATACAGGATACTTTAGTTTTTGATAGTTTTAACTCTCCGCATAGGTGAAGAATCTAATAGAACCAATAACAGAAGCAAAAGAAGAAGCTATGTGAAGTGAAGGAGCATAATATGTTAGTAACTTATCTTATTAATGGGGCAATTAGTTTTAGAATCTAGTCAACTTTACATACAGGATACTTTAGTTTTTGATAGTTTTAACTCTCCGCATCGGGTGACTTGTGAACATGGAGTGGAGTTGTCTGCCTTTAACGAGAGGGGTAATGAGAAACTTTTATAGCTTGAGTGAGTGTAACACCTGAATCATAAGATTTGGTTCAAATCAAGAAGAGTGGTTCCCTGGCAGCTTCATTGCAACAATGAAGTTCAAGGTTTGGAATAGGGAGGTTAATGTTATGGAGACCAGAAAGCAATGGACTCTTGAAGTAATAGGTCATTAATGTTACAAAATTGAGAATATTACTGAATGCTTTACTATTCAGCTGGGAGGATAATAATGCAGTTAATGGACTAGCAAATGGAAATTGTTGATGTCTAGAGTTTGTTAGCAACGATTTAAGCGAGGATCACGATAAGCTCAAAGATGAAACAAGTAATAGACTGCAGTAGCAAAGAACTTCACTAGTGGCAAAAACAGTATTAACACACACACAGAGATGGCATATAAACATAAAGGCAGGAAGAACACTCTAGGTGAGAGTTATTAGGTACCTTCTTGATGAATTATAGTCGTAGTGCAGTCGGATGACTGCATATTCACCTGACAGTTTTAGTTTCCATTTTCTTTAGGCCCCTTCTGGTAGTGCTTTCATCGTGACATTATGATCTTAAATATCTATGTGTGCATCTTGGAACTGTAACCCTGAAGAAAACCTAAAATTAACCGTCATGAACAGTACCGTTTTCAGTCGCTGCAGCTCGGTAGTCAATAGACAGATAGCTATAGTAATAGTGTTACTGATTATAATATGTTTCCACTAAGATTTTTATTGGCTTGATTCCTAAATGTTTAACTATAAACTATAAACTTTAAAGGAAATAACATTGGTCATCTGTCACTGCAGGAGTTCTATGGAGATTTCTGTGCCATAGATCCTTACCATTTCACTTTAAATTTTCCTCTGAATCACATTTATATGCTCCCAGCAGTTGTGGACCCTTCAAGTTTGCAAAACTTTTGTGATCGAGTCGTCGATGGTATTACTGCTGTCTTCTTAGCATTAAAACGCCGACCTGTTATACGGTATCAACGAACCTCTGATATTTCTAAAAGGATTGCTCAGGAAGCTTCGGTGAGCTTTTATTCCTTCATTTATTGAATTATGTGTAAAAGGCCTATTGTGTAGTTTGCAAATTTTCTGTTAGGTTGGAAATTCACTTGTTTATTGCTCTTTTTTTATGCAGAAAGTCATGTACGAGCGAGAAACTGGTCTCTTTGATTTCAGACGGACAGAAATCTCTCCTTTGTTGCTAATAGTTGATAGGAGGGATGACCCTGTTACTCCATTGTTGAACCAATGGACGTATCAGGTTAGGCTAGCAACTTTAGTTTTTCAATAGTCCCCTTTGGTTATTTTGCACATATTAAAGTAATCCTTTTCATTTTTATTTGTAGGCAATGGTCCACGAATTAATTGGAATTCAAGATAATAAAGTGGACTTGAGAAATATCGGCAAAGCTCCTAAAGATCAGCAGGTTGAGTTTCACTTACTTGCAACGTTTTCCTCTTACTTGAGATTCTTTTAGTTTGACAAGCTATCAATTTTTTACTCCTTGTTGTAGGAGGTTGTACTATCATCAGAACAAGATGCATTTTTTAAATCAAATATGTATGAGAATTTTGGAGATCTTGGGATGAATATCAAGCGAATGGTGGATGATTTTCAGCAGATAGCGAAGAGTAACCAGAACATTCAAACAATAGGTAACTATAATGCGAAAAGCTGCAGCGAATTTTGCCTCTTAATCAGGAGAGTTGATGAGTACCTTAGGAATGCTTTTTGATATTTTTCAGAAGACATGGCCAAATTTGTTGACAACTACCCCGAGTACAGAAAGAAGCATGGAAATGTCTCAAAGCATGTAACAATGGTAACGGAATTGAGCAAAATTGTTGAGGAGCGGAAGCTCATGTTAGTGTCACAAACAGAGCAAGATTTAGCTTGCAATGGGGGCCAGGTCGCAGCCTTTGAGGTAAAGGAAATGTTTCTCTTGTTTTAACTTATAATGTATCGACTATAGGTAAATTTAATGCATAAGGACAGTTGGTTACAACTTACATCTTGGTTTAAACCTGCATGCAATATAACTTCAATCGTTGTTTCACATTTACAAGTTGCACAATTCCAAAGTTATGTGGAATTAAATAAAATGAAAATGATTATGTATGCATTTTCAATCCAACATGTAGATGAAAGGAGGTGCTATCCATACCGAAAGTTTCAGAGTTCCAAAACTGAAACCTTCATCTTTGTACATTAAGATAAGATGAAAATGGTGTTTGATGTTGTTCTCTGGGTTAATATGAATATAACTATTCTCTACAAATACTCTTGTAGGCTGTCATGAATCTTTTAAGCAATGATAGCGTCTCTGACGTTGACCGCTTGCGTCTAGTAATGTTGTATGCTTTGCGCTACGAGAAAGAGAGCCCAGTTCAATTGATGCAGCTGTGTAACAAACTGGCGTCACGATCCGCAAAGTATAAATCTGGTGTGAAGTAGCTAAACCAACTTTTCTCTGCTATGTTTGGTGACATATTTTTCTTATGTTCTTCGAAAAAAAAAAAACATATATGTATTAGTTTATATTTACTTTTTTGAAAATTCATCTGTGGTCGATTCTAAATTTTGTTCGAAACATGCCATCCATGTATCGGTGGAGATTATGGGGAGAATTTAACTGCTTGTTTATTATGGATCTGCAGCTGGTCCAGTTCCTCATAAAGCAAGCAGGCGTTGATAAAAGAACTGGTGATCTGTATGGAAACCGAGATCTTCTAAATATAGCTCGCAACATGGCACGTGGAATTAAGGTCCTAAACTTGTCCCAACAACACCCAGATACATTATTGTAAATCGTTAATCTCACATGTTCTATTGTGCACAGGGGGTGGAGAATGTGTATACCCAGCACCAGCCTCTTCTGTTCCAAACCATGGAAAGCATCACCAAGGGACGGCTTAGAGACGTGGAATACCCATTTATTGGAAATCACTTTCAGCAAGGAAGGTTTGTTATGAGTATCCATTTAACTCCCAGAAATTTCCCGGTTAATTAAGTTAGATGTTGTATATATTGTTTCGTACTTGCTTTCTGTTGCTTCGTAACTTCATGGTCGTCCAAATTTTCTTCTTTTCTTATGCACTCTGCTGAATATGTTTAGTAGCCATTGTTTGGTAATAAAATGATCGCTAACTCACCTTTGGCATATGGAAGTATAATTTTGAAACACAAATTGCAGTGTTACTGCATGGAATATTCCAGAGGGATTATACAGGAATATTATGTAAAAAGTACAATGAGGAAGTCCAATGTACATTACTGAATCAGTTCACAAGTTACCCCCAAGTTTATAATAGGTTGGATGTGATAACACATTTGTGGGGATAATATGTGGCTGCTGTTAGCTATTGTTAGATTTCATTTGACCATTTTGAGATTTCTTACTTGTACATTATATTCAAACAGACCTCAAGATGTAGTGATCTTCGTTGTGGGCGGCACAACATACGAGGAGGCACGTGCTGTGGCTTTACAGAATGCTTCTAATTCTGGAACCCGCTTTATACTTGGTGGTTCAGTCGTTCTCAATTCAAAGAGGTAAGTTAAAGTTGGTTTGCTTAAATATATCTGTGATACTTTGAATCTGCAAAGTGATGAAACCAGATAACCCCCACTGATAGTTGTTACCCCTACGATTAAGATTGTTCTCACTGAAGCCTGGTGATTTATCTTTTCCACATATTCACAGAATGCCGCAGTGTCGGATATCAGGCATCACTTTTGTGTTTCTTATATTTTCAAATAAATTTTGGCAGCCCAACAAAAAATAATCTTAGGTTGAACCATTCAGGTGAATTTTTTTATCAACCTAGATCAAGTCAACCAGTGAACGTTGAACCGAGAACATATGTTTCAAAAGAGATTCTTATATTCTGTATAATTCGTTATTATCAAGAACAGTATATCCATAGAAGAGAACTATTTAAGCAGACACAGAATCTTGGACCATTGGGTTGTCATTATTTATAAACTGATCAATGGTTTATTAGCATCTTTAGTGGCTGAGATTAGCTAAATATCAGTAAAGCATGGCCCAGTTATATACGTGCGGCATATCTTAGTTGATACTTGTTTAAACTTTATATTAATTGTGGAATGCAGGTTTCTAAAGGACTTGGAAGAAGCTCAGAGAATAGCCAAGTCAAACATTAGTGCAGTTTGAACCAGGAGCATGTACCTGATCTGTTTCAAGCCAAACGCTGGGCGATCTCAGCAGCTTCATCTTGGTTTCAGACTCGGTGTAGTATACCTTTAAACGACTAGATTACCAGGATGTGAAAAGTATAAATATCTTTGTGATTCGTTTCAACTCATATTTGGGAGAAGTCATATATATAGAAAATCTGCTATCAGTAGTAAAAATGTTGTAAATAGTGGGTTATGATGATCAACTATTATGTACAAATCTCTTTTTCTTTCTTTTTTTATTCCCATCTTTTGGTTGTTTTCTCCAACTCCAGCTGCCAGCATGTAACGAGCAAAGCATGTCCAAACAAGAAGATAAAAAAAAATCACAAAATGCTGTCCTTGTTATTGGTGGTCTACTGGTTTGGCATCTGGGTTGACTTATGACAGGATTTCTTTCATCTAATTTTACCAAAATTATGCTGTTCCATTGCAAATTTTCTTTGGCTGTCCTACTGGATAACCTTATACGTTAAACCGTGCAATGCCATTTACAACAATTTTGTGACATCTCAACATGCCTCTGCTCATAATAGTCCATGAAAGTTCTGTTGCAGCAAAATGGTGTAAATTATGCTAAAGAGAGTTTGTCCGAGGGAGAGGAGGGACCAGGGAGTTTTGCACTAGAAATGTACTTGTGAATGCTCAGCCATGGCCCATGAGCCAAACCACACTTGTGTTATATGATTAAGGGGTACATGGATAAAGGGGGTATTATTAGTGTTTTTAGGGGTACAATAGAGGAAGAGCCTAGCCTTCTATTTTCAAGATTCAGAAACTTTAAACACCCGCGCTTTCTATATTCAAGATTTGTGTCAATCTCTGTTTTGTTTTCCCAACAAACCCAACTTGATTCCCAAGTCTCTCTCCGTGAAACATTAGTATTTGTAATCCGACTTGAACTATACCAGTTTGTCTTATAAATATAATACACCACACCCACGACTTAGTTTCTGATATCACCACACCCACCACTCTTTCTTTCTCGTCATCTTCGTTCTATTAACCAGAGTACGTAGTTCTCTGTTTCTTTCTGATATCTTCTTTCTTACCGTGATTGTACTAAATCAACCAGCGATGGAGGAAGGAGACTGTGCCGATCTCTGTGCTTATACTAGAGTGGTATGTGAAATCAAATCCATCTTTAAATTTGTGTTTTTGATTTTAATTTTTTTTTTTACTGATTTGATTTTGGGGTTTTGATATCAACGAAGTTGTTCTGAGTTGTAATCTAAACTTATGAGTCTCTTCAAATTCTAGGATGCTGATTACTGTGGTGAGCGTAAGGTTAAATTCGACCCAGTCGAGGATGATAAGCGCGTTGCATATTGGAGAGATCGTTGTGCTGGTATCATCTCCGACTCAAAATCTTATCTGGGAATTACTGAAGAAAAAACATCAAACAAGATTCAACAAGATAAACTGAAAGTAGAAAGAGAAAAGGCATCAAGGAAGATTCAAGAAGATAAACTGAAAATTGAAAGAGAACGAGCAGCTGCTCGGATTGCCCAAGAAAAGACGCGAAGAGAGCAACAAATAGGTAACGAATCTGCATAATTCAATTTGTATAAGTCTTCTTCTTTATGTTGTTGTTCTTGTTAATTTGGGCGCATGTTGTTTAAAGGCTTTAATTGTTGCTGTTTTGTGACTAATCTAATCTAATCTTTGTTTTTTTCATCAACAGCTAAAAGTAAAGCTGCTGCTGAAATCGCCTCAAGGAAGAATCGAGATGCTAAATTACAAAGAGAAAGAGATAGGGCGGCATCTCGAATGGCTTTAGAAGACATGGAAAGGACTGCTGTAATTTATAATTCCCACGACATCATGAGAGACTACCAGAGGCTGATATGTTCCACTAAGCTACATGAACAAATGGGATGGCCAATGTTCCTGCAAAGTAATAGCATCTCAATTACATGAGCAGGAGTTCGTTATCTAAAGATGAAGGGATGTAATTTTTTGCTTTTCCATTTTAGTACAAAAGCAAGGAAGAAGATGATGTAATTTTATTTAGTAGCTATTGCTGGTATGTAGTGTACTCATTGGGAGGAGGGTCAAGGATGTGAAGGTTTAGAATACTTTGTCTGTTTATGGGAGAATATATTTTTAGTAGTCAAGTTCTTAAATTTTGGGAAAGGCCTTGATTTATTTTTTTTGTAAACCAAAGAGCTTTGGAGAATGCTTACCCATATGCAGTAGAGCTTTCTTATTGAGCTTCTTCAAATAGGTGTAATGAAGGTGTCATGGTGTATATTATAGTTAACTGGAAACAAAGAGTTTTCAAACCTTCACAAGTTGTTGTAATGAAGGTGTCTTTTGTATTTATGGTTTCTGGTCCTGCAGAGAGTCTTTTTCCTACTTCAATTAGGAGGGTCAATATATTTATGGTTGATTGATCTTTGATTTTATTGGTGTATGCTATGTTTGAGCTTTGGGTTTTTGCAAAGAGAGTTCTATTATTCCCTCTAACATGCATTAGCAATTTTTCAATATATCTTTCTTTATTTAGCGTAAAATGTACAAGTAGTATAATCAAGGAAATCATTTTGTAGGCTATCAGAATTGTAGAGATCTGGTATTTGAGCATTTAGATTTTTCACACTTGCATACTTACATCCCCATCAAGTACATGTAGCTGCATCCTGGTCAGTAGTGGTGCCCTGTTTATGATGAAGCTGTAAAAATTCATTTTGAAGATTTTTACCACCGTGAAAAATGCCACCATAACTATGTGGATTTGCCTGCTGCTTGTCTTGTTTTGACAGGTTGAAGATAAAGATACCATCACTTATGGTCATGGTTTATGCTGAAGTATAGGTTGGCGACCGCTGAATGCATATGCAAGGGAATAAACCAGATTAGACAATTGGTGGTTTAACTTAAATAGCATGCTCAGATTTAGGGTCAAAGTAGACGCTTCCAGCATTCATAGTGAAAAATGGATTGTTCTTCTGCAAAGCTTTGTTTCTGTATATTCTGAAGTGTATCAATATCGAGAATGGCCTGCAGGAAGATCTCCTAGAATTTGATTGTAACAGGATGCCTATCAAATAATTTCCTGACAACCATGTATATCAAATCTGCATTAAGGAAAATAGATTATGGTTGCGCCCTCAATTCTGGGACATCCTTGGGAGAAATCCTGACAACCATGTACTGGAAATATGAAGTTATAGATGATCGATCTGCGCTTGAGTTTAGTTTGATTACTGAAACAATTTAGTATTATGTATATCTATGATATCCGCGAATGGACAATACGGGAAAGCGAAGAAACTGGAAACATCCATCCAGATCAAACTACCTTCACCGCAATTCTCTATGCCTGTAATCAGCGTCAGTTTTTCTCCTCCATGGTAGGGAAGTAGTCCATCAGTTTTCTTTGGAAGGTAGGTTTTCCGGCATGAGTATGTTGCATATATTGCAGCTCCCTTCGGCTCCCTTGGTTAGGTTTCCACGAGGCTCGCTGGTAGGTTAGCACGACAACCTGTTCAATTAATGTAGTATTACTAGAAATAACACGTGCCGTAACGGCACGGCATGTGATGGAATAATTTTTTGTTATAATGATCTTAATAATTACCACACAAGGCTTAATTCGACCCATGTGAACTTGTAGACATGAAAATCTTAATCCAAATAATTATAAATTCGATTACACTTAAATAATAATTTAACAATTCCTCACAATTTTCTTTAAACTTAAAATAGTAAATTTTTATAAAAATTCTGTTTTATTTTGCCCTTAAATAATGAATTCATTTCCGATCCTCATATATTGATAGTCTGTGATACTGATTGTGTTGTATTAAGACTATTATGTTGAATCTTCATCTGATGAGCAGTTTACATCCTCCCGGAAATTCTTCCTCAATCGCTAGGACTATCGTCCTGTTTTTCGTTATCCGTATGCTCTGGTGGTTACATTTCGGTATGATCCCAAATCTTTTCGGTTTCGACGCAGCCTCAAATCCATTCTCTTCCCCAATCATCAATAGTTATGCATACAGATGATGATGCATGGCTTTTCCTTCATCTTCCTCCTCAAAGGAACATTGATATTCTCTCTTCGACACCGTCGTCTCAATTCTTCACGATATTCTTTAACAGCCTTGATAAGTTGCGTTATCCTCTTGTCGGCTTTAGACTTAGACCGCCCCAACGGGATCCAAGTATCCGTATGCCTCATTATTCATTGCATACTCTGGGTCATATATGTTTCGTCGACGCGGTTTCTTATTTGATTTTTCCTAACTTCCTTTTCTCATCCTAGACATTTGGTTTGTTTGAGGTTTTGAACTACCACTGCGATCCATTGGATTTTCCTTAGCTGAGACACATCAAATAGTAACGATCAGTGTATATATACTATGTAAAATTCACGGCCATTGTTCATTAAAGATTTACATATTGTTGGTTTTGTAAAGAATTACTGGAAAATTAAAATCAAAGTATCTTGAATCTTACACGACTCAGTATGCCAACGGAATGGTTTCTCCATCCCACATTTTTAAGTTTCTATTCTTTTTGTTTGTTTCGTCGATTAGAAGAAGAAAAAAAACCGATCAAGGTTTTTTGCTCTTCTTTTTGTTTGAGTTTCTCTTTTTTTTTGTTTGTGTTGCAGATTTTGATTAAACTATTCATAGCATTAAGATCTGATGAAGAGACATTCATGATATTGATCAAGAATGCTCAATTGTTCCAAAGAATGGTAAATTTGTTATGGGTGAAAATATGATATATTTTTCGATTGGTTAAATGTCTCAGTCAAAAATACATTTGTTATGAATGCTAGAAAATTATTCTAAGGTTTTTTTTTTTTTTGCATTAGGTTTTACACGATTGCGAAAAATAAAATCAGGCCTACGATGTAAGCGTAAATTTTTGGTGAGTCATTTTTTGGATATTTATTTGCTTTCGATTATTCCCTTTATACAATGAGTATAATGAAAGTTATTTTTTTTTTCCGAATTATAATGAAAATTATTCCTTGTTTTTTTTTTTTTTTTTTTCGTCTTCTCCATAATGAAAATCATTCTATTTTTTTAGGAAATGCGTTGTTTGTATTTTGCAGATTGGTGAGGCCTGCTGACCGGTTGTCAGCCGACACAAAAATAATTTACACTTTCTTACTACTCAAAATATATAATGAAGCAAGGGCAAGAAAGGATCGTTCCCACAGAGAGGACTAGGTTGTCAAATTGTTTTGGTTTCCTATAAATAACACCGGGTTTTTTTCTTCTGATTTTTATATACTAAAATAAAATAAAAGCAAATGAAGAAAAGTAAACAAATAAATTTAAAGATGTGAAAGCATTGGTTATGGATTTCGTTTTCATTCACAAACATATTCTTATCTTAATAACTAGAATTGATATTTTAATCTCTATTTTATCAAAGGCCCTAGAATACCTTGATCGCAAGTATATCCCGCAAATCTCCTCTTGTCATCAACAAACACATAAAAAGATTTGAATATGAATTCTATCTTAGAGAACAACCTAACGTGTAAAAGCACTAATCAAGTTTAATTCCCTAGATGCGTTAAGTTCTATGAAATCAGGCCAATCAAAGCAATCGAACGTGTAAAAGCACTAATCCGATTTAACAAAGGTTATGGTTCACATAAGATCATAAGAATATATCACTACAAACTATAATCTTATTTATGCTACTTGCAATCAGGAATTATCACTTTTGCGTATAATAACCCTAATCTAGCAATAAAGATGAAAGCAAACTCAATCGATTCGCGACTCGATCAAACAAACATTCGAATCATGTAACAATATTGACGGTGAATCATAAACGATAATATGGAGACAAAACTAATTTATTGAATAAGAAACACGTTATATGAAATCCAACTAATCCATAACCAATGATAAAAACTAGGTACTCATATTCAAGGAGTTCATAACAAGAAGGAAGAGAAAACCTATCATGTTTCTAAACCCTAGAAAACAAAGTAGAGGCCAAAAAATAATATATTAGATAAGATCCCAAAAAGAGAGGTGTCTAAGATTATATATGTTTGCTCCCCAAAATCCCCAGACTTCCAAATCTCGACCTAAGTAAAACATGGTCATGGGATACGCACTCCAGCCCATACTCACTTCCTATTCTGCTTCCACAAAGCCCACAAGCCCATTAATTCATTAGATATTTGGCTTGCCAGTTCCAGAGAACCGACAGCCTGATTTTCACAGTTCTGTCTTCACCTCGTTCCCTGCATACATACATTCACATTCAATTCCAGTACACACTCTTTCCACCACTTCCATTTCCAACCACAATTCTCAATGGTAGCAACTACAGCCCCCATTTGTTGTTCAACTGCACTACCATTACCTGCTTACCAGCTCATGCAAATCAACACATTCCATGTAATCATTCTGCATCTGTATCTTATTCTCAGCAACTGCACCTGCATCAGTCATGGACACTGCAACAGCTCCAGTTGTACTTCAGTCAAGCCATTTCAGTTCATGCCTGCACAATTAACACAGACCCAATAGCAACATAAGCTCAAACCATTCTCTCCATTGATGCTTCAATCAATAACACCATCTCTTGTTATTCCTGTTGCAATCTCAGCTTTTAATCGTTCCAACACAGCAATTCCATCTCAGTCACAGTAACAACCCCAAGTTCAGAAGCTCCTTCTCAGTACCACCTGTAGCTTCAAACACCTCATAATCACTGCTCTTCCTTATAATCTCAGACATGCAATCCACCTTTCATTCACTGCCAACCTCGTATCCTACAACATACAAAATCTCCAGCTTTACTTCCGAATCTTCTCATCCAGCCCTTCGCTCACTGCAGTCTGCAATAGCTCTACTAAACCCTTAGTAGTCACTACCGCTGCATCACAACCACTGCCTGCAACTTCATCTACACCAGCAATCCACCGTTAGTTGTAGCTCATCTTCAGTTTCATTATCACCTGCAGCTTCAACTCATTCTAGTCCTCCAACTGATGGCAACAAGTCAACAACCCACTGCAATCTTAGTTCATTGCAGTAGCATAACAACAATACTGCATTCTTCTAGACCTGAACTCCTCATTCTCATCTGAAACCCATGCTCAGTTTAATAGCTCCAGCCACACAACCTTCTACAATTCAGTTTAACCACCAACTCCCAATTCCATTTCCTCTTCATTCAAGCACAGAGACTTCATGAACCTCTCGAGCCCTTTGCCTGCAACTCAAATCCTTGAACCCATGAAGCAGTAACAACACCACCTTATCTTCAATTCTCCACGAGCACTGTCCATAACTACATCTACTTGACTCCATCTTCTAATCAACAGCAGAAACATCTCCTTGTAATTGTCTTCAACTCCAACAGAAACCATGCAAACTCCTCAATCACCACAGTTCGGCAGCCAGACACTCTTCTTCTCAAACTCTGACCCAGACAAATACCCACACTCTGCTCGTTCGGCATCTCTCTCTCAGTTCAATCATCACAGCCACTGTCCTATCCAGCAACACCGTGGGATTCACAACTCTGTCATCCGTCTTAGTTTATCACTTCCAATCATCCATCTTCGAGTTCATTATTTAGTCACTGCCAAGTCTCCATTTCGTTCTATCGCTGGCAGCAACCAAAGTTAGCTTTATCTTCTTACTGCCTAGCTCGAGCTCTTCCATTAATCCCAACAACCTACATTCTTGTATTCTTTTCAAACTCCTCCATCCATCGCAACAACCACCAGTCTTCACTGCCAACTTTATGTTTCCATGTAAGCCTAATTCATTTCACACCCTGCCAATTCTCCATCATCTGTAGCTCATTGCATCATTACTCCCGTTGGCAGCAGCTTATTTCTTTCACTCTTTCAGGCATTCTTCCAAGCACATAATGTGCATTCTGCTGGTGACTAAGAATTAACTCACTCTACTATTGTACTGGCTAACTCTCCTTCATCCTGCATCATTCATCTAATCCAATTCAGCTCAACCCTGAACGCATCCCACAACATCAGCTTTAATGCCTTCTCTAGCTCATCATGTTGTACAAGCATCAACAGATTCATCTTAATCCACCAATTCCTTCTCTATATCAGACAACCAACACAACTTTCAATCTGTAAAACAACCATTGATTTCATGGTTTGCCTTGAACTTATAGATGCAAGCTTCGATTCTTCTTAGTTGAGTCTCAGAGCTCTGAAAATCGATCCAATTCCTCAAACCCTTGTCTTCAATTATCGAAACCATCACTTTTTACAACTCACTGGTCCGACGACGTACTCCACCAGACCTGAGCTTTCCGGCGTGAACCATTCTGGGCAAGGAACTGAGAGCGGCGATGAGATTTGGCTGAGAGAAGAACTGGTCGTGTAATGACCAACTCGACCTAGTTTCTAGGTTATAAGGAAAACAGATTTACAACACCCACTCATTAGGATAAGGGTCACCCAAATGGAGGTGTGACAGTTCAGTTCCCTGTACAGTTCAGTTCCCAAATGGATTTTCATTTAAGGTTAAAATTGTAAAAGCCAGAAAACTATGCGCTGACATCTTGTAAAAGATAAAGCCATTAATAAGTGTTGGATACTCCCTCACTTAATTCACCTAGAATGGAGCATGTGGCAACAATCCCATTCTGAGGAATACACGAAATTCATCCAGGTTGGAGCATGTAGCAACAATCCCATATACCCTGTGAATTTCTAGCATTATTAATTAATGCGCAATCAGCCTTGTATTTCCTGTACTCATTATCGGTGCGGCATGACGACTGAGTGTTACTCTTACAGAGCAACACGAACCTCCAAGCATTATAATGAAACCATGTACGAAATACCCGTAAATGACTTTCGGTGTGTTATACTAGCCCGATTGAGCCCCTCTCGGTGTGTTATACTAGCCCGATTGAGCATCCGGATGACCATATCACCGGATATGATCACGATCATCCAACTCCACAAGCATGATTGGATGACCCGGATCAATTCCATCACCCCAAGCGGTATGGAATATCCACTGCTAGAACCAACGCGGACCCCGCATGGTCGGCCTCCCCCACTGGCCTAGCTTGCCAAAACGTCCAAACCATAGTAGTATGGGCGGAAAACCCTAAATTAGGGTTTGCGGCATATTACATGTGTCGCAAAACAGATCTCAACCATCCATCTTCGCAGGTATAGATGGAGGGTGTAGATGTAGATTCAAAGGGCCCAGAGCATGTCAACACAATCACCATGGGCTCGCTTACATACTCCGACCAATCGGTCGGGACCAACCATGGTTGGTTACCCACCCGTACGCCGAATCAAGCATTGACGCACGGCCTTGAAACCCAAAATTAGGGTTTTGAGCATCACGAGCGTCCATCTTCTCCGCACGAATGGAGGGTCCAAGATTAGATTAAGTGTCCGGTCATACCAAAGCATGACCACAAAGTGGACCCATCTATCCCCTCATCCGATCGGCCAAGGCATACCATGCCCGGTTATTCCAAGACGCGCGCCCAAACTAGCGTGGTCACACCTCCCAAATCGCAAACTGATCTCGACCGCTCAACTTCGCCGGACGATTTGGATGGCTCAGATCACGTTTTTATGGGATATTCAGGTATAGGCGTGAACACCAGCCTACCACCTTCACACCAAACCAATCGGCCAAGACCGACCAAGAATGGTCATCTTGGAACGTGCGCCCGAAGTAGGCATGACGCGCGGCTTTTGCGGACCGGTTTTTTCTGTCACAAATTGATCTCGACCACTCAACTTCACCGGACGAATTGAGTGGACCAGATCATACTTTCGTGAGGTAATGGGTATAGGCGCCTACACCGTCATGTTGTCAACACGCATATATGGTCGGCCTGGCCAAAGTCATATCCCAAGCTTGGATTCGACCAGGCTGAAGAGGGATGCTTGCGCACCTCCTCTAGAAACCCTAATTTCATTAAGGGTCGCAGATGAGTGTCTCAAAGATCATCTCATCCGTCCAACTTCACCCGACTTAGTTATACAACCTCGGTCGGGAGTTAATTGGTCGGTGAGACGTCATGGTTGATCACCACCCGTCACTCTACCACACCATAATGCGAGACTGCATAAAATACACATGATACTTCACAAGTATCAACTTCCTGAATAACGCAGTTATTCAATTTAGCATTACATGCTACCTTTCGTGGATCCACGATCCACATATTCCAGACATCAATCATGTCACAAACTGGGGGATACATACTGGGGTATTGGTCCGGCGGTTTACAGCGTGCAACGCGCCATCACAAGAACGTGTTAGGAAGTTATGGACGGTTAGCGATGACAGGAGAAGTGGGCAAGACTGATCGTGTAGCACTGACACACAACTCCACTACTCCATCACTCCACTTCCTCCACTTCCCACGAGAGACGTGAATAAGGTTCTCCTCCCTATTTCCACCAACAAGAGCAAGTCCAGAAAAAAAATAGAAACCAAGTGTTAATACAAAACACCGGAACTGATAGCTTGCATCCCGTAGTTTCGGTTCAGCTTTTTACAAGTCATAAGCAAGCCAACACCTTCACAATCTCAACACCTTCTTCACTTCCCTCCCTAAGATCAACCCAATCTCCTTCACTTTGTGATCGAAACAAGTCTGGAACGGCCATTTCTTGGTTTAGGCCGGACTTGCACAGATTGATTTCCGAATCTACAAGCACTCACCGCGTAGTGCATTTGTTTAGGGTTTAGATTCATTCCTCATCCACACACCCCAAATTACCAAATTCGGCAGGAATAGTTTTCACCCATAAACACTACCAAAACGAAGGCGTGCGACAATCGACGGTCCCCCTTCAATCCCAGGAGCAAATCCTAGCCCTCCAAGGTTACTAGACGACGCATGGTAACCTTTATCCCGAAAACCTAAGTTTGGCCACGCCATGCCAACGGCATGCCAACCTAGCCGCGCCACCATGCCATGCCAATGGCATGCTAACCTAGCCGCGCCACCATGCTGGCCTTCCCTATGTGGCCACCAACGAACGAAAGCGTGCAAAGATCAACAACTACCTTTCCTCTTAAGATACAAAATCTCGACCGTCGAAGGTCACCAAGCTACCAAGTCTCCCGAGCTCGACTTTCCAGGCAACAACCCTATGCTACATGTTTTCCACAAAAACATTTGAGACATCAACACATATCACAAACTGGGGGATCCTCTTTGGGTATTGGTTTGGCGGTTTACAGCGTGCGGCGTACACTATGCCCGTCATAAGGAATTGTCATAAGGGTGAGGCGGTTAGTAAATACAGGGAGTTAAAAGTGAAACGTTCATGGGACATCAATTCCATACGTTAATGTTTTTATGGAACATCAATTCCATGCGTTAACGATTTTATGGAACATCAAATTCCATGCATACGGTTACCACCTCCTCCCATTTACTTACCCATTTTTCCATTCCTTAATGAGACCAGGGTACGTTTCACTTTGACTTGTATAAATAGGTTTTACCTATTTCCACAGAACAACAAGTTCATTCGTGGAATACACAACACTCAGAAAATACTTGCTAGCTTACCATTTGTTAGCCTTCCCACTTTTCTGATACAAGTCGTAGTAACACAACTACTCTTCCGTAATCAACTATTCTCGGTCTCATCGCTTTCCTTGCTTCCTCCCCAAAACCAACCCATTCTCCTTCACTTTGTGACCGAAGCAAGTCTGGAACGGCCATTTCTTGGTTTAGGCCGGACTTGTACAGATTGATCTCTCGAATCTAAAGTACTCCCTTGCAGTACATTGTTTAGGGTTTAAATTGTTTTTCACCCGTACACCCAAAATTACTGAAATCAGCAGAAACCATTTTCACCTACAAACACCTTGTTCTTGACAACTTGACTTTTATGGTTGCTAGTTCATTTCGTTTTATCGACAATTTGACTTTTATATTTTAATCGTGTTATAGATACCTTGAATTTTCAGTTTTAATCTTGATATAAAAAAGTTCGGTATCTGGAACTTATCAGGTTCGGCTAGTCCTGTGAATGTACTAATGTGCAGAACCTGGTAAAATTCAGGTGTCTGGAATTTGTCAGGTTCGACCAGTCCTGTAACTATCCATACAAGCATAACATGACAAGTTCTAGACACTTGGATTTGACCAGGTTTGGCTTGTATGAGATACTTTCAGTACCAGCCGAACCTTCTAATTTACAAATAAAATTTCTTCAACGGTTAATTTTTTTCTTAAAGCATTGATTCGTCGGGGAATTTCTCTATATAGTATTGGCCCTCTCAAGCAATTTTTTTTACTAAACTTGCTCTTGTTCCTCCAAACCAAATTTTATTTTGTATTTCCTGTGTTTTCTATTATGGCCTTGTAGTTACTTAAAATCGGTGAGAGGCTAAATTGGGATTCTTGGGTTTCTGAAAGTAAGTTACGGGAGGTTGAGCATGAACAGACTTTGCCTAAACCACGCACAGTGGTCGTTCAAATGCTGCTTCAGTCACAGGAGAGGTTAGGGTTGGTCTTAGGGAGGGAAGCAGATGAAGAGAGAGACCAGGGAATTCTAGGGTTTGAAGAAGAATTGCTCTGAGAGGTTATGAGAAAGTTATCGTAGCTTGGAGAAATATATGACCTATTTAGAGATGAACTGTGTGTCCATATGATGGGCCGACAAGACCTGTGATGTTCTAGGAGTCTGTCAAAAGGGCCCGGATGCAGAATAACCATCGTATCTCGCGGGGATGTCCTATGAGTTATTCGGAAACCTCAATAAGTCGAGTCATAACCTAGAGCAGACATGATCAGTGTATCTCGCGATGATGTACTAGGAATCAGTCCTTGATCTCAAATAGGGTGTGTTGTGCTTACAGGAGACATGCATATCTCCGCTCTGGGTCATAAGTCCGTCGGGGACGTTTTTACGCATATACATAGCCTACATGACCAGCAGTATCTCGTCGAGGATGTATACTAGGAACCATGGCATCACAATCAGCTCCTTCTCGCGAAGACATGCTGGAATTGTGGTTGTTCTGGTTCATAAGTCTACTGGGAACGTTTTACGCTCTACAGAACCTATGTGACCAGCAGTATCTCATCTAGGATGTGCGCTAAGAATCACGACATCACGACTGGCAGTGTCTCAAGGGGACGTATACTAGAAATCGTGACTATTAGTGCCTTGAAGACTGAAAAAGCGGGGGTCTAACAACCACACCCAATATTTTGCTTAGCAATATGTATTGACTAACTCCAATATACTTTCAAGAGAATCAACTAGACAGTCAGACTCAATCTTAAGAAAAGTATATCAAATAGTTATATGTATCTTTGGTTCATAATGTAATCTGCAAATCAAACAGATAGAAATCCGCAAGCCTGATTATTATGTGAAACAACTTGAACGGTACCAAAGACCAATGTTCAAGTGTCAATCAATATAATAAACAACCAAAGGTTGGATTCACAATTGATTGAACTTACGCACAACCTGTGATATTTCAATTATATAAAAAAATATAATGCGGAAAAGAAATAACACAGACACCAGAAATTTTGTTAACGAGGAAACTGTAAATGGATAAAAACCCTGGGACCTAGTCCAGATTTGAACGCCACACTATATTAAGCCGCGACAAACACTAGCCTACTCCAAGTTAACTTCGGACTGGAATGTAGTTGAGCCCTAACCAATCTCACACTGATCAAGGTACAGTTACGCTCCTTACGTCAATGAATCCCGGCAGGACTCTACACACTTGATTCCCTTAGCTGACCTCACCCACAACTAAGAGTTGCAACGACCCAAAGTCGAAGACTTGATAAACCAATCTGTCTCACACAGAAAAGTCTATTGAATTGATAAATCTGTCTCCCACGGATAAACTTGCGAGTTTTTGTTCCGTCTTTTGATAAATCAAGGTGAACATGAAATAATTGATATACCAGACTTATATTCCCAAAGAACAACCTAGAAATATCAGTCACCTCACAATAATCTTAATTGTATGGTAGCGAAACAAGATATTGTGGAATCACAAACGATGAGACGAAGATGTTTGTGACTACTTTTTATCTTTCCTATCGGAGATTAAATCTCGATCCAATCTTAGAGAAGATAGTACTCAATCACGATAGAAAACAACAAGATCAGATCACGCAACTACAGATAAAATAGTTGGGTCTGGCTTCACAATCCCAATGAAGTCTTAAAGTCATTAACCTACAGGGGTTTAGAAAAACCTAAGGTTAAAGGAGAATCGACTCTAGTCGCAACTAGTATCACACAAGAGGTGTGGGGATTAGGTTTCTCAGTTTCTAGAGTTCTCCATTATATAGTATTCAAATCAGGGTTTGCAATCAATGTTACCTTGGTAACAAAGCATTCAATGTTCATTGTTAGATGAAAACCTGATTAGACTCAAGGTAATATCTTTCAAATGTTAGATCGAACTTAGCTTGTTACACACAAATGAAAAGTGACTTCATTTAGATATGGGTAACCGTAACTAAACATGTGCACCTTTGTTGGCTCAACAATAGTTAACCGAAATTAGCCATATGAACACTTTCATATCAACCATATTTATCTTAACCATAACTAGTTCAAATGACTCAAATAAAACTAGTTTTAGAGTTGTTCAATTGTTTATATTATCATAGAAGTATACAAGACACAATTGAAGAAAAATCGATTTTGATTCACTCGAATCAAGTCATGAACATTATAGACACAATTTGGAAAAGATTGCATTCCTTAATCTATAAATGTATTAGTTCACGAACAAAACGATTTTAGAACATAATCCAGTCAAGTATGCAAACGTGTACGCATACCTTAGTGGCCGGACCAAGTTTGGATTCGCCAGTACGCGAACTTGTACGCATACCATAAACTCAGTAAAGTCCCGGAACTTGATCCTCATGCAAGTACGCGTATCGGTATGCGTATTGAATTCCCGGACCTTGACTAAACCAAACAGTACTCGTACGGGTATGCATTCCATGGTTCCCGGACTTGGATTACACATATGCAAGTACGCATACTGTGCTTATATCCAATTGTTCTAAACTCTCATTTCAACCATTGAAACATTCTCGGAAGACGAGGATAACTGTCTCACACAAACTATTAGCTTCAAAGCAATTTTCAAGTGATCGAATGATCAATACGAAACATTCCGAGTCTACATCAAATGACTGTCTCACACAAATCATGTAAGATGTTACCAGGCGATTTTCACATGATAATCTTTTCACTTTCGTCAAGAATATAAGATGAACTTGGTTAAAGCGAAAGCTTACCAACACATATTTCATGAAATATGTAAGCGAGTTAAACTCAGCTCGAAATATCAAATGTGTATAATTGAAGTCTATATAGCTATACGACTTTTGTCTCAAGTAGGAGATATAGTAGATAGACTTTTGAGTGATAAATGAGTTCAAGTCTCCACATACCTTTTGTTGATGAAGTTCCACAAGCTCCCCTCAGTAGTTCTTCGTCTTCAATCGATGAACGTCGTGAAGTCTAATGCTCAACTACACTTTCTATCCTAATCCGAGACTTAGCTATAAGTAGACTAGAAATCAAGACTTATAGTTTTGGCACCTTAACTTGACAATAAGCTTGACATAGAAACGCTTGCGAGTTCGACTGAGCAATGCTCTAACAATCTCCCCCTTTTTCAATTTTAGTGACAAAACTATCAATACATATGGAATACAAAATAAATGAACTTTGTAGCTCTCAATCCAAATGCTCTCGATCATTGTTATACAATGTCATAGTATTATTACACAACATCAAAGTTCAATTGTATCACAACTTTGACAACAATACTATGGTGATATGTATTGCTCCCCCTTAGTCAATACTTCATCTCACATGAAAACCACTCCCCCTTACATAATGATCCGTAAACCATATGTATTTGTAGTGAGAACTATACATTAATTCTCTCCCTTTTTGTCAATAAAATTGGCAAAGATACAAAAACTAGTGGGATCTTAATGAAATTCCCATAGAGATACTTCATGACCAAAAGAGAACATATCAACTTTGTTTAGATGCAATCATATAGCCGATACTAAATGCATTCGTCAAGGAGTTAATAGAGATACAAGAAAACTCCTACAATATTCCACAGCCGCACTCCCCACAAAAAATTGGCAATTAAGCACAAGTTCAAAAAAGAATTCCCCCCCATAAAATGTCATTCCCGAAAGAACAACAAGAGCGACGTTCTTTTCACAAAAAATAAGGATTTCTTTGGACAAAATACACGAAACATGAATTTGTATCCAAAATACTCAATTAAATTAACCACAAGAGAACCCATGATTAATTTAACCGTAAATGCTCGACATAAGAAAACTTACGGAGCCGCACAGTATTTACACAAGGATGTGGATCAGGGAAAGACCAATACTGCGGAATATTCAAAGATTCATTCTATTTTCCATTAATATTTGCATAGAGACATGTAATAGACTTAATCTTTATAGACAAAAATTCATCATATCTCTCATCAATATTTGCATAATGACATAATAGGCTTAACTTTTGATGTCAAAAGCTCATTCAATCTTTTATCAATATTTGCATAAAGACATATGAAAGACTTAACTTTTGACATATATGGGACAATCATAGTTCACGGCAAAATCATCTTCCAAATAAACTTTAGAATTTAAATAAATAAATCTAAAAATATTGCAAGATGAAAATCGTTGGAAATAGCTATGTGTACTCACAATAATGTCTATCCCAAACCCTAGTTATCCTTCTTAAAACACAATAATAAATTCTCATAAGAAGTTTCCTAGACATTAAGGACTCTAAAAAAATTCTTTATCGTCCCCGAACTCCTTGTCGTCAACAACCATTGGAACATAACGTTCATGAAGAAAGGAGTCAATTCCAATAAACCTTCTAGACTGATGTCGAACCAGTGACTTCTAAATTTCGAGAGTCCTCAGAACAATAGCCTTTATTTTCTGAATCTTCTTTCTTGTTTCAATCAACTCTTCTAGAACACCAGAAAACTTCTGAAGATTTGAAGGAACAGCTCTTGGTTTCCTCACATTCCTTCTTTTTATTTTTAAAGTTGATGGAACCGGAGATTATTCTTTTTCTTTTTAAAGTTGATGGAACCGGAGATTATTCTTTTTCTTTCATGATTGATAGCTTAACAATCATATTAACATATGTTCTATCATAAGACATGATGCTTGGATTCTCCATACAAGTATGGGATTGTGTGAGGAATTCACAAATCAGACTCCACAAGCAATCTTGTGATAAAAAGATTTTTCAGAGAAGGAAAAAGGAATGTCGGGTTACGGAACCTTTATACACTAAAAAGGATTCACGTACGCATAACTCACAAGCCTAAAGAATGCAGAATTGTCGATATTAACCCTCTTTTATTGATCAAATAGAGTAAACCCTTTTCAATATCTATTAGATATGAAAGGATGGAAGAATTCCAAAAACGTGAAAACAAGACCAAAAAGAAGAAACAAAACCTGGAAAATTCTTTTTCTCTTTTCCTAAAGCCTGAAATGTGCAAACCCTTGTCTCATTTGAATCAGGCACATGAGACAAGATACACAACCAACACATTTAAGTTGTGCTGGGGTGAACAATAATCTGTCCACCATAACTTTCTTGAATGGAATTCTTAGAACCCTGTTTCACAGACTGTTTAGACCGTATTCCTTTCTCTAGTGGTCTAATTTTTTTCTTTGGAAATTAACTTCTTCGGGGAAGAGATGAGATTACATACCTCAGACGACTTCTGCACAAACTTGAGCTTGTTTGCTAAACGATTTGTTCTTCGTTGAAGTTTATTGACATATCTTATCTTATATTTGTACTTGAAACAATTAGAGAGTTCATGACCCTTGAGAGTACAATAAGAACATGTCAATAGAGAGGATGGTTCTGACGCCATAGTTGTTCAAGCTGCTAGAAACACGGTAGAACCTGAAAATTAGAAATAGAATTTCCAGTAGACAAAGAGAAATCCATTTTATCCTCCAAGGTGGTTAAAGTTTCTCCTGTAAGAATATCGAGGTTGAAGAATGTATTGCTATAATTATCAAATTCAATATTTTCACAGAAGAGTGCAACACTTGATTTTTCATCTTCCTTAGAATCATAGTGATCACGCATTTCATCAAGAGTTGCAGCAAGACCTTTGTTTCCAGTGTATTTTCTACGATTTGGACACTCATTTGCAAAATGACCAAAACTTTTACACTTGAACCACTGTGGCATATCCTCGTCATCAATATCGTCAGTATCCCTGTTTTTATGAGGAACACGATGAGGTTTAACTGATGACTTAGGCTTATCTCTGGTGAACCGTTTCCTTCTCTTCAAAAGAAGATCTCTAACCTGTCTTGTGATCAAAGAGACTGACTTGTCAAGATCTTCATCATGTTTCTTAAAATGAATGGCAATGATCAAGGAATTTACGATTTGGACACTCATTTGTCAAAGATCTCGGAAAGATCATCTTCAGAGATGCCACACTTTTACTTTTGTCAAGTAATTTAGTGCTCTTTTGTGCTTTGAAAGTAATATCCTTTCCAGATTTGGATCCATGCTCATGATCAAAGATCTTTAACTTCCTAACGAGAGTATTTCTGGAAATCGCATCAAGGTTATTTCCTTCAACGATGGCATGTTTCTTAAAATCGTATCTAGATGGCAATGATCTGAATTTTTTTGTCAATACCCTTTTCAGGATTTGTCTTACCTAATGCAAAAGATGCATTAACAATTTCAGACACTTTGTGATTAAACTCATCAAATGAATCTTCATCTGCCATACGAAGGTTTTCCCAATCAGAATTTAGGTTTTGAAGCCTAGCTTCTTTCTCACAGGTATTCCCTTCAAATACGGTTTCCAAGATATCCCAAGCATCTTTAGACCGAGTGCACGTGAAAAGGCGAGGGTACCCAAATATACCTCAAGCTAAAACTTTTCCTACCTATAAGTCCTTTCTCCGAAAGTGATTGTCTATGGACTGAGTCGAGACAATGCAACTAATCGGTTCACACTTCGTGTGATCGTTTATGGATACGAGATCGAGACAATACAACAACGAAGTATGTTTACTTGATAAAAGTTTCAGACTTAACCAAACACAATAGGATTGTTATCAAGTAAATAGGAATTAACGTTTGTGTAATTTACTTAAAATTATAATAACAACAATTATAATTACGGAAAATAAAAGTAAATGACACAGCAAAATTTTGTTAACGAGGAAACCGCAAATGCAGAAAAACCCCGGGACCTTGTCCAGAGTTGAATACTCTCAGGATTAAGCCGTTACACAAAATTAAACCTAACTTCGTATAGTTGAGACCAAGCAACTAAACCTATAGTTCACCTACTTCCGTCTGTATTCCCATGCCTCCAACTTATTAATAAGTCATGTGCTTGGAACAATTCCTTTGGTTCGTATTCCAAACAGTAAAGAAACAACAAATCTGTTTGGTATCAACTCTCTGCAACCAAGTGATGTGAGTTCGACAAAGGCTCTTCTGTTTATCTCAATAAAATCCTTCGTCAAGTTCTTAGATCTATCTTATGTTCAACTACCGAAGTAATTGTTAAGATTTTGCAATCAATACTTTTAATCACAAAGAATTGTATTGATGCCGATCTACACAACTAATCAATCCAATCTACCACAAGGATAAAATGATTATAGTTGGATCCTCTTATACCGAAACAAGTATTGTGCACACCAAAGATTATGAACCCTAAATCAGAAATCTTCAATATCTTCTTTATCTTCAAATCTTCTTAGATCTTCAATAAACACCTGCACATAACAACTTGAATCTCTTGTGATCAATCACGCACATAACGGAGTCTGTTAACGATGGATTATCACAAGATCGTCTTTAGAATTAACAACAGTCTAAAGATCCCTGTCGAAACTTCGATCTAGTTTGAGTGAATCTTATATCAGAAGAGAAGATTCTCAAGTATAAACAAACTAGGTGCAATCAAAGTTCAACCACCGTTAGTCAATCAAATCAATCGAAAACACAAGATAAACCGCAATTATCTAGTTTCCCACCAACGGTACTCGTAGAGCTTCTCAATCCCAAAGAAGACTTTAAACTGAGTGGACGTAAGAATTTCGCCTAATTAGGTTACTCTCCTCCCTGAATAGGCGGCTTCACCAGTAACAACACAACCGAGGAAGTTTGCTGTCACGAAGGATTAGTTTGCTGGAAAACAAACTTCAAGTATTTATAGACAAGGAAGTTTGGACACCAAGGAATTTCCATAACCGAAAATATTCACAAAGATATTCAATATATTCCAAATTCTGTTTCCATAATTCCTGGAAATGCTCTGTCCAAAATATTGACCGAAAATCTCTTTAGAAAATCTCAACTAGTGAATGCACATTACTAATTCTCGATTTCCTAAAATAAATTAAAAACCTTAAATAAAAGATTCTTAACTTATTTATGTTTCGATCCTGGGATTTTCTTCCTGTAGCTATTAAGGAATAACTTTGAACAATAAAAGATAAACATTATTGCACGTGTTCAAAGTATGCCGACATCCGTACTTTGTAAGTCCTCTTTCATACTTACAACCTTGAAACCGATTTGCCACACTTCCAAACAAGTTTAGAATTGGTTCATCTGACTTTCAAGAACTATGTGATTGATCAAGAATACTCAATCACCAATCATGGGTTTAACGGTTCTACCAAAACAAGTTTCGTTCTACCTCCATGTGAGTATTGTGCATAGTCACACTAGCTTTCCAAAATTCGGTTGACTAGGTACTAGGATCGGTTCCCCACATATATATGGTATCTAACTTATATGTGTTGCACATGTCCATAGGATCGGTTTTACTTTTCCTAAAAACGTGTTGCACATGTCCATAGGATCGGTTCCCCTTTCTGCTAAAACATGCTGCACCTCATACAAGGATCGATTCCCCTTTGTGATGTGTTGCACCTCTTACTAGGATCGGTTCCCCTTTACCCAGAGTCGGTCTTATAAAATCACAAACTCGATAATACCATCTCAGGTGATTACTTAAGATCGGTTTCACTAATAAAAGTCATACCAATACAAAAGTCAGGCCTCTGTGAGTAGTTTTACCAAGAACACAAACAAGTCATGAGCGGTTATACTAATCACACATATTGGTTGTTCACAAGATATGCAATGTATAACAATACCAATAACGCCTGGCGATTTTGATACAGGTGTATCCATACTCTTTTAGGGAAATTAGTTAACCTCAAGCTAAGTTGAGGGAAGAATCCTATTCTAGGCAGGAATCCTTATTTAGGCGGAATTCCTAGTTAGGGAAGAGTTTTGTTTTAGGCAATACTCTTAGTTTAGGAAATAGATTCCTAATAGAAGTCCTTGGTCGGCTGAGTAGGATGAAGGCTATAAATAGAGGGATTTGGCTAATAGCTGAGGACATATACTAGGCACAGAAAACCTAGAGAAAGCTTATGACAATACTTGTGCAAGCTTAGCAAACAGTTTAAGGTTAATACACTGTTTAGAGAAGATTGTGAGCGTAACAAAGAGAGAATTGTAATCGTTTTCTTGTTCATAATCTAAAAGAAGATATTTTCTTCGAATTACTACTTGTGTTCTGTTTTCTAAGTTTCTCGTCTATTATTATTCTGAATTCCGCCTTTATAGTAATAGTTACCAAGGTATAGAGATCAATACGTATCAAGTTGGCATCACGAGCAATGTTATTTTTTAGGGTAATTCCCTGTGGTTTATGGTTTTCACTAGATCTCTCTACATAAAGCTTGGTGAGGTACTCGGGAAGTTAGAAGATGTTAAGAAAACAAGGGAATCAAGGATGACAAAGTCAGATGACGAGCATAAGGAAACCGAACCACAAACTATGGAAGAAAAGGTGGCTACGTTGCAAACATACATGAAGTCAATTCAAGTTACCCTTAAGGAATTAAGTGAATGTATTCGTTCTCATACACTCAAGCCGAAGACGAAGAAAAAGGTTACACCTTCACCTGAAGCTTCGGAAAAACATGATTCAGAAGAAGACGGGAATAGTTTTCTCACACAAACTATTAGCTTCAAAGCAATTTTCAAGTGATCAAATGATCAATACGAAACATTCCGAGTCTACATCAAATGACTGTCTCACACAAATCATGTAAGATGTTACCAGGCTATTTTCACATGATCATCTTTTGACTTTCGTCAAGAATATAAGATGAACTTGGTTAAAGCGAACGCTTACCAACACATATTTCGAGAAATATGTAAGCGAGTTAAACTCAACTCGAATTATCAAATGTATATAATTGAAGTCTATATAACTATACGACTTTTGTTTCAAATAGGAGATAGAGTAGATAGACTTTTGAGTGATAGATGAGTTCAAGTCTCCACATACCTTTTGTTGATGAAGTTCCAAAAGCTCCCCTCAGTAGTTCTTCGTCTTCAATCGATGAACGACGTGAAGTCTAATGCTCAACTACACTTTCTATCCTAATCCGAGACTTAGCTATAAGTAGACTAGAAATCAAGACTTATAGTTGTGGCAACTAAACTTGAGAACAAGCTTGAGATAGCAACGCTTGCAAGTTCGACCGAGCAGTGCTCTAACAAAGACCAATGGCTTAATATCTCTCGTGAGACTTGACTTTTGTCTATGGTCTCAAAATGACGCTTTTTCCCCTTATCCAAATTACACCATCTACATGCCTTTATAGGTGGTTCGGCGCATAAGTAATATTATGGGACAACCGAACTTGATTGTGTTTTAACACTTGTACACAACCAAAACAAATTTCCCAAAAATAAAATAAACCATACAAAAATTTGGGTCTCGAGGGTACATTTTATTGCACTTCTGATGTTATATAATCCTCACCATCCGCTAAAAAAAAAAAAAAAAAAAAAAAAAGACAAAATAAATTGAGTGCATCGTTGCAAACCAAAAAACACCTCCGTATATCATTTTATGGAGGTCCTAGATGGATCTCGTCATCTTCACTAACCTCTTTCTCATCGTCTTCATCCGCATCACTTGGACATAAATTTACTTGTCCACTTGTGAGCGACACATTCAAAGATCTCCAAAGATCCATTTCCATTTCTTAATTTGCACACCAATACATCGAGTAATTATTTTCAAATCTATGCCAAAAGGCTGCACCCATCAAGGGAGGTAATGGGCAACCGGGTATAAGTTTGAGGCCGATAAAATGATAATTTTGAACAAATCTAATAACAATTCTTCTATCTTTTACACCATCATGGCAAGGTTTTGTTGGAGGCGTGTAAGTAAAACTATTACCCGTCCACCCAAAGCAATGTACCACGCAATCGAATGCCTCCGCTATTAGAAACCCACAAATGGGCACTAACATCCAATTTCTCGTGTGATGATGCAATCCCCATGTAAACGACGTTCAAATGCAATGTACTCTGATGCCACCCCTGCATATCCTTTTTGACCACCTCTCATCATTGTCTTGTAGAATTCTTTGTTCTGGTGTAGGGTTTGTAACAATCGTTGGCTAATATAGTTGACTTCAGTTTCTTGGGGCACCGGATTTTTCCCTTCTTTAAAAGGACAAAATTTTTCCATCGCGACGTAATATCCACAATTTCCATCACCTTCTATGTCGTCCACTGCTATAATATGCTCATGAATTACCGGTGGTAGGTCTACCAAGTAGTTATCATATATAAAATTGATAGGCCGCAAATAGTTACCAGACTTATCTTTTTCGGGTCTTCTCATCCTACCAATTTCATGTACGGTCCTTTTTTTTTTTTTTTTTACTTTATCTTGGTTTGAAGGATACATCTTACTTTTCCCCTTGACGTCCTCTTTACTATCCTTTGCTTGTGACGGACAATCATTTTCCTTGACCTCTTTGTTACTTGATTTGGCTTTTTGAATACTCGGACGACCACGTTTTCTTAGAACTTTCACTTCTTCTTCCTTCATCACCTTATTAATTTCCTTATTTTCTTTTTCATACCTTGCATCATGGTACTCAACGCCGGATGGATCCCTATCGGTATCCAATAGTTCCTTGTTTGCTTGTCTAGTTTGGAAATTATTTATTTTCTTACTCTTCCTACCTTTCGGGACCCCCTCCTCCAGTTACAAAATATTCTCTTGGGTGAAAGGATCATGACCGGCATCATGTTGTGCCATATGATTTATTTTTGAGCTTGGAACATCTTCCTATCCATTCCCGCCAAATTTTTCCCATTTTCCGTGTCCCAAATCATCCTCGTCATCTTCGGTTGGGAGAGGCTCAAAGCTCAATTATTTCCAAAAAGGTCAATGCATAGATGGGAGACTCTATAAGATAATCCTCGTAGCCATTTACTATCATAATATTTGTGTTTGAAGATAAGGTTATGTTCGAACGCCGCTTTAATTCTCACAAACTCACTTTTGAAATATTCATCAATTGCATCAAATACCGTGACAAACGTATCAACTCAACCAAAAAGGTTCTTTTTCAACCGATAATGATCCGACTCTACCATACTTGTGGCTTGGTTGTCAAAATGTTTGTGTCGATTTTTAAAACAAGCCACAAACCTTTCTTTATTAGGTTCCAACACATCTTTGAGCAAATAAATGATGATGTCTGGGTAGTCGGTCCTCCAATGATCGATAAGCATTTGAACCTTTTGTTTGTAGACTTCATGGGTGATTGACCATAACAAAGATTCCCACTCGCCATGGAAAGAAGCCTACAACCTCCCATTCTTGTCATATTCTTTCATGAATTCCCTCTTTTCCTTTACTCGTTTTTTCCTCCGGTAGCTTAGCAATATTCTCTAGTTCTTTCAACTTAAGTGGTTGTATTATCGGTTGGAATTTTTTCCTTACATTGCACCATATATGAAACGTACAAAGAAAGTTGAATCCATCCGGAAATACCTTATTAGTAGCATACATCAACGATGAATCTTGATTGGATACGAACACTTTAGGAAGAGCATCCTCCCGGAAGATTAATTTCAATTGTTTTAACCCCCAAACGTAACTTTCTTTTTTCTCGTTTTTCAAGAAACAAAAAGCCACGGTGAATGGTTGCATTGTCGACGTATGCCCGACAATGTTAATCAACGGCCTATTATATTTGTTAGTCTTGTACGTGCAATCCAATATAAGAACTTGTGGGAAGCATTGAGCCAATTGGACGCATTCCGGGTGGGAAAGAAAAAGGTGTGTCACTTGACCGAAGTCATCCAACTTCTTTTGGCAAGCATAGTTATGCTTCACCCCTAACCAAATCACTTGTTGTATCACCATCCTACCTTGCAGATTGAGTCTTCTCAACTTATTTCTTGCATTGTCGATAGTTTGCATAATCGACTTGTTATTCTTGTCGTCCTACTTCAATTTACTAAGAATCCTAGACGGTGCCATACGTGATCGTGTCATTTTATCTACTTCTTGCATTTCGTTGGGTTTGAGTCGCACGACTTTTGCATGTCCATGAAGTTCACGTGGACGTGGTGGTTATGATGAAAATCCATAGTTCTATTCATAACCAAATATTCATCATCTTTATTCAAGGACTTATTCTTATTCTTGAGGTTGAAATCGATCTTGAAAGGGACACTTTGTTTTCTTCGTATTTGTCCTATTCTTTCTCCCGGGTCTTCCCAACATACAAAAAACCCTTCCTAGCCTTGCTATCGCCGGTTCCACATCGCTCACAAATCATTTCAAACCGAGCCCCTCGGCTTTTTCGTCCACAAACTAGTACGAAATTTATTTTCATTGCATGTTCCTCAGCACAAGCCTGTGCTTCGGTTTGACTTTTCCATGTCTACGTTCATTTAAACACAAATAATTAGTAAGATAAACTTCAGAATATTCCAACAACATTATGGTATACACCAAATTTTTACATACCAAATCATTTTGAAAGTGATCCTTAGTATCTTCGTGAATTACGTCAATGGGATCAGGTTGATTTTCCATCGGTGCAGGTTCACCAATAGCATGATCTAATAGAATATGACAAGGTTAGATACTATTTGTGAAAGAAATTATTAATTGGATAATTGTTGAAGTGTTCGGTATGGGAGGATTTAGAAATTGAAATCAAAACACATGCTAGATCAGATGCATCCAGAAACTTGTGAAATATTTGGATTTGCCAAGAAAATACAGATGTTTCTAGGAAAACTTAATCACTCTTTGGCAGCTGCGGAAGATGATTTTGAGACACTATTGGAGGTGATGGCAGATATTATGATTATTTACTTATGGAGGTGGCTGAGAAAGATCCATGAAAAGCTGTTCTTTGGTTCACTTATTATGTTCTTTGATTCCAAATTCGCGGATAATTATAATGATTTTTACTCTCAGATCTTTTTCTTGTTCAGTTTTTCAATTTTGTAAATGTAACTTCATTGTGATATATCGCTAGATTGATAACATCTTCCACAGTAGCATGTTATGATTTATTTAAATGTCAACAACAAGATAGAATTTGATGAATGGATCACTTTGTTCTTGTAAAAAGGAAAAAAAAAATACTATTTGTGAAAATTAATGATTAGGTTTGGATTATATACTAATTAGCAAACATGTCGAACCTAGTACATTTAGAAGGTTCGGCTATTACGATATTCACAACATGTGCCGAACCATTAACAAATTCTGAACCCAACAATTCTCAGAAATATTAATGGTAATGATCGGCATATATACTACTTATGTAACAATCCGAACCAAGTATTTCCAACAGGTTCGGCTTTTACGATATTCATTAAATAAGTCGAACCATTAACATGTTTTTCCCCAAAACTCTCAGGAATAGGTTCGACTTTTTATGAAACTTTCAAATAAGCCGAACTAGGATCTAGAAAATAGGCGCGAAGTTACAAAATAAAGGTTCGGTGACTAACGTTAACAGTTTCAGCTAGCCAAACTTTTCATCATTTGTCAAGAACCAGGTGGGTTCGGCTGCTAATTTTAAGACGAACATATTCCTGGTTCGACGAACCATGGTGAAAAAATGTAAACTTTTGATGATTTCAACCTACAAAAAAGAAATTAAACATAAAATAAAAGTATACTTGTGTATTAGAAGCATTGGGTTCCTCATATATGTATTCATCATCTGGATTTGGCTCATACAAATCATCATCTTGAGTTTGAGTTTGAGCTTGAGTTTGTGTAAAATCATTCTCATAATCTAAGAAATCAACCATTTCTGGATCATTGTTGTAGTTTATGTGTATTTTCTTAGGTTTTTTAGATGAAGATTGACCGTCCTCATCCATTGAATCAAAATACAATTTTTTTTTTTTCTCACTTTCCCCTTCTCCTTCTCCAAAAAAACCTATTTTTTTTCTTCCTCAAAATTTTCATCTACAAGAAATTTATAACTTAATTATCTTAATCACTAATCATTAACATTTATAATTAATCAAGATTATTAATAACTAACCATTATTAACACTAATACTGAAGGGGCAGATTTGTCATTACCAAAAATATTTGGTTAAGGGCTATTGTTTTTACTATTTCCAACCCGTTTTTGTCTTCATTCCTGAAATTTTTCGGTATGCCCTAAAACAGGTTCTTTCCTTCCTTGCCTGATCAAGAGAAGCACAGAAGACCTTGTACGGGGCTCTAACCCATTTGTTCATATAGACATCAAACTATACAATAGTGATGCTTCGCGCCAATGACAACAATTTTGCGAAATCTCAACACCTACACTCCTCTGCTCAGGATGCCTCATAAACAGCGAAAGTGCTGGTGTAGCTAAAGTATGCTGAAAAAGAGTTTGTTGGCGGCGGGGAAACAGGGAGTTTGCACTGAAAATTTACTTGGTCTGAAAACTCATGTAGGAAGAGGGGTACAGGGACAATAGGGTATCATTAGTGTTTTTAGGTGTACATAAAGAAGAGCCTAGCCTTCTATTTTCAAGACTGTAAAACCCGCACTTTCCATATTCAAGAGCAATTTGCCCTATAAATTTAGATACTTTCTTTCTCATCGACATCGTCTTCTTTCTAACCAGCGTAGTTCTCTGTTTCTTTCTGATATCTTCTGTTTTACCGAGATTGTGCTCAAAACCCCTAAATCAACCAGCGATGGAGGAAGGAGATTGTGCTGATCTCTGTGCTTATACTAGAGTGGTAAGTGAAATCAAATCCATCTTTAAATTTATTTATTTTTGCTATTGATTTGATTTTAGGGTTTTGATATGCACGAAGTTGTTGATTGTTTGAGTTGTAATCTAAACTTTGAATCTCTTCGAATTCTAGGATGCTGATTACTGTGGTGAACGTAAGGTGAAATTTGATCCGGTCGAGGATGCTAAACGTGTTGCATACTGGAGAGATCGCTGTGCTGGTACCATCTTCAAAGCAGAATCTTTTCTGGCTGGAATCACTGAACAAAAACCATCAAACAAGAATATTCAACAAGATAAACTGAAAGCAGAGAGAGAAAGAGCATCAGCAAGGAAGATTCAAGATGATAAATTGAAAATTGAAAGAAAAAGGGTAGCTGCTCGGATTGCCTTAGAAAAGTCGCGAAGAGAGCAGCAAATCGCTAAAAGTAAAGCTGTTGCTGAGATCGCCTCAAGGAAGAGTAGAGATGCTAAATTACAAAGAGAGAGGGATAGGGCGGCATCTCGAATGGCATTGGAAGAGATGGAAAGGACTGCTGTAATCTATAATTCCCATGACATCATGAGAGACTACCAGAGGCTGATATGTTCCACTGAGCTATATGAACAAATGGGATGGCCAATAGTTAATAGTATCTCAAGTATATGAGGAGCAAGAGTTCTTTTCCTAAAGATGAAATGATGTAATTCTTTGCTTTTCCATTTTAGTACAGAAGCAAGGAAGAAGATATGTAATTTAAAGTGCAAACACTCTGGTATGTACTTCTTAAATTGTAGGAAAGGCCTTGACTTGTTATTTTTGCAATCTGCAATCGGTGAAGACTTGAGCTTTCACATTGAGCTTCTTCCAATAAGTGTAATGAAGGTGTCTTGGTGTTAACTGGAAACAAAGAGTTTTCAAACCTTCACAAGTTGTTGTAATGAAGGTGTCTTTGTACATATTGTTTCTGGTCCTGCGGAGACTTTTTTACCTAGAGGGTCAATATATTAGCTGTTGGTCGTCTTTGAGCCTGTTTTGAGCTTTGGGTTTTTCAATATATCTTAGTCTAATTAAGGAATGAATTTTAGTTATTAATTTTCAATGTGAACATTTAGATTTCTGTCGTCGTGGAAGGCACACGAGGCGAACTGCAGTACCTGAAATTAGTGTTTCACACTTGCATGCTTGATATTCCCATCAAGAACATGTAGCACAATGTTAGGATTTACGAAGGTTTATGGCTCAGCAGGCAGCAGCCTCAGCTGGATCCTAGTAGTGCCCTGTTTATGATGCAGCTGTAAAGTTTGACTATGTGGATTTGCCTGCTGCTTATCTTGTTTTGACAGGTTGTAGATACAGATACTGTCACTTGGAATTCCATGGTCATGGTTTATGTTCAAGTATAGGTTGGCGACCGCTAAATGCATATGCAATGGAATAGACCAGATTAGACAATTGTTGGTTTAACTTAAATAGCATGCTCAGATTTAGGGTCCAGGTAGATGATTCCAGCATTCATTGTGAAAAATGGATTGATCTTAGATGAGTCTGCATAGCCTTGTTTCTGTATATTCTGAAGTGTATCAATACCAAGAGTGGCTTGCAGGAAGATCTCCTGAAATTTGATTGTAACAGGATGCCTATCAAATAATTTCCTGGTTAGTCTTAGAGATATTTTGTAAGAACGGATGAAATCCATACGTAGGCCATGCTTGTACACTCTCATACTTATTTTGAGCATCGGTGCTAGCACATCAAATCTGCTTTGAGGAAAATAGTTTCATGGTTGCACCCTCAATTCATCCTTGGGAGAAATCCTGACAACCATGTACTGGAAATATGAAGTTATAGATGATCGGTCTGCGCGTGAGTTTGGTTTGATTACTGCAACAATTTTGTATTATGGATTTCTATGATATCCGGGAATGGACAATATGGGGGGAAAAAAAAGAGCCATCTCTTGCTAAATATCCATCCAGATCAAACTGCCCTCACCAAAATTCTGTGCCTGTAATCAGCGTCAGCTCCAGCTTGACTATGGTGCATATATTGCAGCTCACCTTTCCAAGGAGATTGATCTAGTGGCAATTGCTAACTGCTTCTTCTACTTATTGTAACAATGGACTTGGAATGATTGCAGCCACATTTTATTGCAGAGATAGAACCTTGACAACTCAGCTTCTATATGCTTCGAGTGTATTTACTATGGCTGAAAAGCAGGAAAAAGCAGCTAAAGCTTGATTTTTAATTAACAGAGACTACCTCGGCACGGATTGATCTGGTCAGACCAAGTGAAAGGTAAACAAAACTGTACTGATTGTGAAGGCAATCAAAGAATCAGTTACTCTCATTACAAATTCAACCGAGATAACAAAGAAAAGGGCCAGATTCCACAGCAACATGTAATCCACTTGCTTTCAAGAGTTTAGATACAAAAATTCCAGTTCGTACAAGTTGTGAAGAACCAGTAACGGAATATTCCTATATGAACAAATTCTGCACATAAACGTCTTTCCCTAAACTTAATTTAGATCTTGGGAAGAGGACAACCTATTTTACTGGTACAAATTACAATATCAATTTCCATAGATTCTGACCCTTCTTCGCTATCATTTGCTATATGATTTCTCTTGTGGATGGTCTGTTTTTACTCGACTGGTGGTGCTCTGTAGTATGCTGGAACTGTGGCAGGAAAAAACATTTGTCTGACTCCTTCAGCTCTTATAATTGGAAATATAATGCCAGATGCAGTCTGTAAAGAGTAAAGTTTTGCAGGAATCAGAATTGAACTCAGATAAAATAATAGAAACTAGCTAAAGTTATCAAGGATATAAGAAAGTGCAGTGTTACAACATATTATTACGAACTTCAGAGTCCAACCAAAATCAATTAACGAAGTATAGGTAGAGCTGAAATGGAATACCGAAATCAATTTAGCTCCAATCCATAGACGCTTGGGTGATGGGAATGGTAGCAATAGACGGCCAACTCCGAATATGGCCACAGCAAAGAAATGGCAAACTAAGCTCAATGGGCGTGGATTGAGTCCAGAGAGTAAAGCTACTGGGCCTTCAGCACAAACCCCTCCAAGACTTAAATAGTCGAAACATGCTTCTCTCATTTCCTTCCTTGCCTGATCAGGAGAAGCACAGAAGACCTTGTACAGGGCTCCAGCCAAAGTATTTATGGTAGATGCCACAGGCTATAAAGACCAAAGTATCATTAGTTAAAAGAAAAAAAGGAAAAAAAAAAAGAGAAAAGAAAAATTGTTGGTAGTCATAAAAGCGTTTGAGAGAGTATATGTGAATAAACTTTACCTTCCGCAAGGTGTAAAAGGATTCCAAATATTTACATAAAGAAGCTGAATCATTCAGGTTCCTCAAAGGCCTAAGAAGATTCTGTAGAACAACAATGTCAGACAATGCCACAGTCATCCCTCCGCCGGTTAAAGGGTGGCGCATATTGAATGCATCTCCCATTAATAAGGCACCTGGAGTGGGAAGAGGAGCAGCTGGCATGCTTCTGTTTGGCATTGTTCTTATGCTTCCTTTGTCAATTGCTGCTATAAAGGAATCATATATCTGAGGAGGAATCTGCAACACAACTTTATGGTGAGAACAGGTCCATGGAAGACTAAAACAATGGTAAAGTGCTTAAAATCTGTAGAAAAAGACGCTTTAGCTACCTGAGGAGCCACCATAGTCTTCAAATATTTTGCCATTTCACCGTTTCCAATAGATGGTACTTTTTGGCCAGGTACGTCAACCAAACACCGAACCTCGGTACTGCTGATTTGATAAAATAAGATTGGTGAAGGGTCTGCTAGAATTACATGCCCATGGTTTTGATGGGGAAGCTTGCAGTTCTCAAGGATCAAGCCAACAAAACATGAGGGAACCTCAACCTGCAGAAAAGTGAATGACACGATAATTACTAACACATCACAAAAGAATAACAGGTCTACCAAACAACTTTACAAGATGTGAAGATATTTAACCTTCGGGCTGCAGAGAGAACGACGCAAGTTTGAAAAACAACCATCGCATACAATTGTCAGAGGAGCATATGCATTTATTTCTTCACCAGACTTGGTCTTGTACAATACTCCCTTAATGGTCCCATTTTCTTCTAGTAAGGATGTTACAGTTCCCTGCTCCAACCGCACACTGAAGGAACAATTAAAGCAAAAATTAGAACAGAGTTATTCCTATAGAGAGATTCTTCTTGAATATTAAAATCTTACGAGTCAAATATACATGTACAGTGCACCTAATACAAGTATCTCTTTCTCCTAGATATGCATCTAGGGATCACAAAGCCATTAAAATTTGTCTTGTCTATTCCAATAAAGCCAACTGAGGAAAACCAAAGAGTATTTGCCGCACTGGTTAAGCAAATTCAACAACTTCAACATGCTAACCAAATGGATGTTATTCTTATATAGAGTATTCATATGGATGTTATATATATGTATATAATTTTAGAGGGTCTTTGAACCTAATTGTTAAGCTATATCCCACATCTATGGATTATCTTTCAGATAATTAACAGTAAGAGGATAATGAACATAATTCAACCTCTCATATAAGTGTCATATGGGGAGTACCTTTCTCTTAGCACACATAATGATGAAAAAAGCTAGTCATTGAGTAAAATAAAAAAGGTTTGTCGAGTATTAAAAAGATCTGTTTTCCAGAACTCAACGTTCGAGAAGAAAAAAACAGGAAAGGAAACTGGGAATTTATCTACATAAAACAATTGAAATTTCTCCAACAGTGCCCAGAATAACCAAGACAGTCTTAAGCACTATAGCTGCAACAAGGTTTAACTGCAGTTGTGTGTGAAATACTGTGATTGCAAGCTTCAGTGTCCTAAAGTTCACAAACACAACATGCCTTAATCCCCAAAAGGCAATAAAAACATGATATTTTCTTTGTTCAATCGAATCAAACTCATTAAGAAACAATGAATCTAGCAAAGGGAACTGAGTCCAAAACAAATTGATACAGTAAAACAATAAGTGAAAGGATGGCACAGACTTTTCCCACGCATAATTTCAAGAAGAACCAAGAAATTATTTAGCCATATACAGATAAAGGTGGAGAATCTTTCAACCAGATTGACCAACTAATATAATACTTGGAAGGTAAACAAAGTGAGTGACAGCAACTAGAAGCAATTTTCTAGTTTTAGAAGTTAAAGAAATGAAAAGTAAAGAAAATGACTTTCTTTGAGAGAGAGAGTTAGTGGTCCTCATTAACTAGATCATCCTGGTGCAAGGTTAAAGTATAAACTACAAAGACAAGATTCGAACTGTATCTGTATACCATGGGAGTATAACACCGGTAAATAAATTTAAAATATGGAAACAGAATTTACTTGGGAAGGGTAGAGGCTTTCTCCCTCATCCGTTGAATAAACCGGCCATTGTGAAAGCTTCTCCCAGCCACATCTGAGTGGAACTTTTCCAAGGGATATGCGAGTCTAGTATCTTTACCATCCTTGAAAAGAGCATAACCTAGAACTCTCTGGGAATCAATTTGCTCTACACAATCTGCAGCCAAGAAAAAAATATTTCGTCTCACATCAAATTTCAAGTTAAAAGGGGAAAGAACGAAGGAATAAACAGATCCAAAGGTTCACACATACCCTGAAGGTCCAATTCTATCAACTTCAGGTAGCCTCCTGGTTGTAACAGTTCTCCAACAATTCTGTCAGGCTCGGTTAAATCTCTCTCAATCACAACAACTCGTCGTCCATCCTGCATTTAGTTGCACAATAATTAGCTTTCCATTGAATCTCCTTATTAGATTGGAAGCAGGAAGATGAAAAATACAGACATCTTGTAGGACTTCTTGAGACCATCAGTCAATCATAGTTCGTTCAGTGATCTAGAACCCCTTTAATTCAGTTCAAGAAAACATAACAGACTAGTGCAAAGCGAGAAAACTTGCTAAAGGAAGATTTTCAAAAACTATGGGTGCAGGCTTTATACAGAAGTCAAGGTCAACAAGTACAGGATTTCTGAACAAAGCAACTACCCCTTTATCAAATTTATTGAAGCCAGTTCATTGTTATTCAATAAGATAAACCTTTTGCAAACACGAATATGAATCATCTTCCCTTTATCTGGGTATTTAAAACCACTAAATATTGGTATCAATTTATCTATAATTTATTGGAAAAATAAACTAATATGAAAATTCCAATTCCTTCAAAACAATCACAATGTTTTGAAAATTTGTCAAAAATAACATCAGAATGCAGAGATTATAAACCCTCTTAATTGCAATAATCAGTATTATTTGCCCAATTTCCCCTCTATTTTAAATTGCCCTCAAGATCTAATTCAAAATTAGATCCTCAATTCTAATTATCTTTTAAATAACTACAAAAATGCAGGAAGAATAAAAAATGATGGGAAAGAAGAATCAGAACCTTTCCAAGGGTGTAAGCAAGAGCAGCACCAGCAACACCAGCACCAACAATTATAATATCTGTATCACCATTGGATCGTAAATCACCATTGATAGAACTCTTAACACATTCATCTCGGATCTCATTCTTTTTATTCTTCTTATTTCCATTTAATTTCAATAAAAATAAAAACCCTAACAATGATGCTAGGATTCCTCCTAAGATGTACTGAATCATTCTTCTAATCAATCAAAAAAACAATGGAGAAAGCAGTGAAACAAGAAAGAAGAAGAAGATAAAGAAGATGACGAGGACGTTGTTGTCTGTGTCTCTTCTTTTCTCTCTTCTCTCTCTCTCTCTCTGAAATTGGCTCTGTTCCGTTGTGATATCTGTCCGTGTAATTTCAAAGACTGAAACGCGGATATATCGTTTTTATAAATAATGTTAGTTGTCACAGCTCTAAACTGAGAGGGAAAGCTTCGCTAACTTGCGCTTCTTTGAACAACTCACGTTTTTGGAGCCTAACAGTCCACCTAGGATATACAAATATTATATTTGAGTGATGGACCAAACATAACGGACCATTCTGGTTTATTCTAGAGTGGAGGAGGACCATTTGTATTTGTCTTTTTTATTTTATAAGAAAAAAGGAGATGGCAACCAAACTCAAAGAGGGCCATGATGTCCCGCAGCGCTAATCATAGCACCATGAGGAACATCATGAAGATACATGACTGAAGTGGTGTCACTGTGATCACCGATGTCAACTAATAACAACAGCTTTGCTGGGTTGACCGAGAAAACACACCGTGAAGTGCACCGTAGGAAATCGAATGGATTCAGTGGGCGTTCTTAGCATCAGGATGTGGTGGCTAGAAGTGGGTCCCACCTCCCCTCTCACACGGTTCACAGCTTGGTGGTTTTCCTTCGGTACATCAATCATTTATGTAATAACAAAGAGTAATACAGACTTAGAAGATTTGGACCTTCCCAGTTTAAATTGTTTGATAAGGAGTCTGGATAGAGAGTTTTGCTAATCTAATAGCCATCTTGTTTTGATCAAATCCTACTTTGGTAAGATTGCCTATGACAAAATCAATAACTTCAAAATTTCCGCCCTTTATTTGGTGGAATCCTAGGTGAATTTTGCCTTGAACTTCTTTATTGTAGGTCCTTCTTGATTTCTTCCAGAGTTGCTTCATCCTGAGCTTGAAAATTTATGTTAGCTTTTTGCAACTCTTTCCCCCTTTTCAAGGCTAATTCAGCTCCTCTAGCAGCTCTGCAGTCTCCAGAGATACGAACTTTGTAGTTTCTTGCTCCCACACAGTTTCCTGAAAAAGACATCCCAATGAGAGCAAAGTTAGTAAATTGGTAAATATCCTTATTAGTATTAATGGATATGACATCCATAATACTAATGCTAATAGTGACTCCAAAATTTTCTTTATACTGGTTGACAAGTCTAGTTTTGGTGTCTTCAGAGTGACTAAATTTGGAAATAAAGATTGTTCAGGATATGGCCTAGATTGTGGATCATTATGTCATGAGAGCAAAGATGCTGAGTAATATTGTTCACAGTGGAATGGGATATATGGGATATTTTCTTGAATATGAAATCAAATCTAGCTTTCCAGATGAACCAGCATATAATAACAAAGGTAGAGATCCAACTGCCAAGTTGCTAATCTTGGGCGAACCACTTGTTTAACCAATCATGAAAGAAGGTAAAATCACCAAATATCTAGTGCAGTTGACCAAATATCTTGATTCAGAAAGCTGAAGCATAGGGGCAGATAATTAGAGCATGGGTAATGTCTTCCTTAGCATTATTGCAGAGATTGCAGATGGAATCAATGTAATTGAGAATGCTGATTGTCTTAGCATTGGTGTGTATAATGCCATGAGTGTTAGAGCATTGCTTGGTCGAACTCACAAGTGTTGCTATCTCAAGCTTGTTGTCAAATTTAGTTGTCAAAACTATATCTTGATTTCTAGTCTACAATTAGTTAAGTCTCGGATTAGGATAGAAGTATGTAGTTGAGAATCAGACATCATTACGTTCTACCGTTTGAAGTCGAAGATCAACCGAAGCTTTTGGAGAACTTCTTCAACAAAAGGTAAGTGAAGACCGAACCACCTATTTTCAAAGTTATATTCATCCTTTCATCTATGAGACGTTGTTGCGTGACTAATTAGACTATCGTAAGCATATCAAGAATTTCAAGTCAAGTTTATCTTGGTAATTAGTTCCCGAAATATACATGACTAAGCTTAATGAACATTTGTTCATACTTGATGAATTTCGGTTAAGAACAATTTATTGTTCATGATCTAAATCATGATTTAACATTATCATTCGAAAATAGCCTGGAACAATGACATGTGTCATTGATGTTATTTGGGAATGTTTCAAATTGATTTAGAGAGAAATATAGAACTACTGTAAATCTGGATACATGGAAGTATGCATACCAGTTTCACAAACTGGGAAAACTGTTATAGGCTCGGAGCCGCAGTAAATGTACCAGTGTAGTTATATGTCGACAATGATTTAATGGAACCGAAAAAGAACTGTTGGTTTTGAAACCGATGTGGTATCCATACCCGGTACGCAAACCAGAAAAATTATGTAAGTTCCAGAACTTATATTTGTCTTAAGGGTACACATACCCGGTACATGTACCATGACATATATAGTCACGAACAAGGAAGACTACACGTACCTGGTACACGTACTTTCCCTGTAGAATATTTTCAGATGCACATAAAATTATTTATGTGAGATAATTAACATTCGAATAAATCTCTAAGAACACTATATAGACATGATTGATCACATTATAACCTATGGTTGTGACTCAAACTTAAAGCCTTAAGTGTTATATGAAAATGATTAAGATTATAGTTCAATCGAATAGTTTCGGCTAGCTGTTTATGAACAATATCTTTGTACACGGTTCGATTACGGTTTATCCTAACCAGAGTGTATATCTTTATATGTCAATCACATTTCAAAGATTCATCTAACGATGGATATTGCTTGCTTGGTTCCAAAGCTATCTTAGCTTAAACCTAAAGCAACCTATACTTTGAAAGTCTATATAAGGGTAACCTCAAGCAACTGGGATCTTTGAATCCCGAAGCTATTCTTGTGTGTCCTAGTTGTAAACTAGAGTCGTCCTTTCCTTCACACCCTTTTAGGGTTTAGCGACTAGAAAGACTTCATAGGGATTCGTGAAGCCAGATCCAACTATCTTTTATCTTGATAGTTTGTTTATCTCGATTCTGTTTGATTGTTGATCTACTCACTCAAACAAGATAGATAGAATTCGCAAAAGTTCTCTTCGTCTCAGACTTTGTGATTCCACATGTATAATACTAGTGAGGTGAATAATAATCTAGGCTTCTCTTCGGGAAGCATAAGTCCGAATTTTTAGGTTAGCTATGTTAGACTTAATGTTGGTTTAGCAACAATTCATGTTTAGCTTAAGGTAATTCCTGATTAGTTTATGATAATCCAGTTTAGTGTAATGTAGATTATGGTATGGTTATTGCTTTAATCATTTATGTAATCTTGTTTATGGTTAAACTAATCTAGCTTGAGCTGTCCTATGAGATGTCTAATGTAGCCGTGAGCTGTCACTCCAACTCATGATGGAAAGGTTGGAG